>VFFE01008299.1:440724-622350 GCA_008921705.1 Burhinus oedicnemus
AAAATGTCCCTGCCATGCTTTATCTTTGCAGATTAATTACTATATATTTACTAAGATAAGCATAAAATACCTTGCTCAGTGAAAGAGGCCATGAGGCACTAATAAGCATTTCCTCACACTCTTGACTGCCCATAGTCAAGAAAGCATGGGCTCCTGGGTGCTCCTTGAGGTATGCACGTGACATTACAGGACAGAAGTTCCATAGGGTATCCTTTCAGACTGATTTCATTAACAGAGTTTTGCTAGGCTTTCTTGTGATTAGAACTGGGTATTTGTTAATAGGGTAAGTAGGGGAAAATCCCCAGCTGGATCTGTGGAAGCCTGTGAGTGAAAGATGTTTGTTCCTTTTAGCCAGGAAATCAGAGAAGAGTTGGAGGCTGTGTTTGTTGGATCTCCTTGTAAGCAAGTGTACCAGCTCTCTGCCTTGCAAATAGCTCTCCCTGAAAGGCTAGTAATGGTACGAGGATTTTCTAAATCTTTTTTCTCTCCTTGCTCAGAAGCATTACCTTAAAAAGAAATATTGTATTGATTTTTCTGCATTGCTTTTATGGATTTTATTTTTAGAACGTATTTAAATGATGCAGGAACTACTTATCATTAATTTTGGAGATACTTTTGAATTCACGGTTCATTAATATGGACCTCTAACATTTGGTCACTTTATCTCTTAGCGGAACTTCTCTCTGTTGTTTTTGTGGAAACATCCCTTTCATCTTTATAAGGGACATTTCGGGAGCTGATACTTGTTTTCATAAAAAGTCATTTGCTCATTTCTGAGGAGCTATTTTGTCTCTCTTTTCTCTCTCTCTCCTTTCTCTTCTTTTCTCTCTCTCTCTCCTTTCTCTTCTTTTCTCTCTCTCTCTCCTTTCTCTTCTTTTCTCTCTCTCTCTCCTTTCTCTTCTTTTCTCTCTCTCTCTCCTTTCTCTTCTTTTCTCTCTCTCTCTCCTTTCTCTTCTTTTCTCTCTCTCTCTCCTTTCTCTTCTTTTCTCTCTCTCCCCTCCCCCCTCCCCTCTTATACCTTTGCTTTCTGAAAATTTTCATTTGTTTCAGGGGAAAAAGCCCAAACCAACAAAGCTTCTAGAGAAAGGGACCATTGTATGGTTCTCTATGAACATCTTTCAATGTCACTCCTTATAATGCTTACCTTTGTTGCTGCTTGTCATGAAGGGAGGCAGAGTTTTATTCCTGTTTTATCAAGTCTCCACGAAGTATGTTGTCCCTATTTCTTTCAAGAAGAAACAGTTATACAGTGAAGTTTCATATTCATTTCCCCTCAGATTTAAGTTAGCATGGATAAATTGGAAGTCTGCTACAAATAAGGGAAAAAAGATGAATTCTTCTGCATTAGATGTGAAACAAATTTGCTTGCTCTGTCAGAAGAAGACTAGAGATAAAAGACACAATGAGTTAGAAACATAGCTGAGAATAAGTGGTGATAAGGAAATAAACTGGTGGATAGTTTTCATTCTGCTTTCAAGATCAGCATTATATTTATTCTGTTATTTATTAGTATAAAAGCAAAAGGTCACTATGCAGTTCATGGTAAGAAAGACCATTATTGCTGCCTCTGTATCATCTTTTACTTAAGAAGTGAGGGGAAGGGATGAATATAACCAAGAGTAGGGAAGAGATAAGAGTGGGAAGTTTGAAGTAATGCGGATGTGAACCCACGGTTGGTCCAGTTTATCAAGTACAGTTCACTCCTTGAAAATAAAATTAATACATCACATTTAAAACTTCCTTAGATGTTTACTCACCAGCGCCTCAGAATGTGTAGCAGCTAGAATATTTGGAACAGACTTTCAGGGAAAACGGGTCATGGTCTGGCACTATAGCCAGGGTGGTGGTTTTGTGGTGCAGTGATGTATAGCACTCTCATTGAGTATAGAATCATAGAATCATTTAGGTTGGAAAAGACCTTTAAGATCATGGAGTCCAACTGTAAACCTGCTGCATGGGGTTGTTGTGACCCAAGTACAGGACCCGGCACTTGGCCTTGTTGAACCTCATGCCATTGGCCTCAGCCCATTGATCCAGCCTGTCCAGAGCCCTCTGAAGGGCCTTCCTGCAGATCAACACTCCCACCCAACTTGATGTCATCTGCAGACTTACTGAGGGTGCACTCGATCCCCTCATCCACATCATTGATAAGGATATTAAAGAGAATAGGCCCCAATGCTGAGCCCTGGGGAACACCACTTGTGACTGGATTTAACTCCATTCACCACCACTCTTTGGGCCTGGCCATCCAGCCAGAGTTTTATCTAGCGAAGAGTACACCCATCCAAGCCACGAGCAGCTAGTTTCTCCACGAGAATGCTGTGGGCAATGGTGTGGAAGGCTTTACTAAAGTCCAGGTAAACAACATCCACAGCCTTTCCCTCGTCCACTAAGTGGGTCACCTTGTCATAGAAGGAGATCAGGTTAATCAGGCAGGACCTGCCAGAGTTACAGCCAGAGCCCAGTGCTTAGGGGGAACAGACTAAATAGTATCTTTGAGGATGTAACTTAGTGCATCTCCCTTACTTAGGGTAATATAATAAGGAACAGAAAAAAAGAGATGTTATATTACAGTATTGATAATGAAACCATGTAAAACCATGAATGTGAACAAATCGGTGTACATTTGGAAGGAAAAAAGTTGCAAGGTAAAAGTGGAAACTACCTTTCATGTGCAGCATTTACTTGGTTGTCTGTACCTTATTCGATAAATTCATAATGTTCACAGGTGCAACACCTGAGTGAGGTGAATGAGTGTTGTTTATAACCTATTTACAGATGACGTAACCAAGGCACCAAAAATCCAAGTGAGCTGCCCAGAATAATTTGGGAAGTCTGTGTCTGAGCAGGGAATTAACTATGGGACTTCTACACACCAAAATATCACCCTCACTATGGGGCTGTTCTTCCTCTGAAGGACTGGGCAAGAACTGTGAGGGTGCATGGAGACAACCAAGACACAGTAATGGCAAAAGGAAATAGGGTTAGAAAAATTAAAGCTTTGCAAACAGGTTCTCAGGTTTCAACCTGGTAATTGAAGGAGTCGGGTACAATAAAGATTACTGCAGGAAAAAAAGTTAAATAAACCCTGAAGTGTAGTTGTGAGTGTATGCTGTATGTGTAAAACTGTATGTCTATATAAAAAAGCAGAGACAATCAGAATCCTAAGTTATATGAGGCAAGAGAAATGGCAGGAATTGAATAATGTTGGTGAAAGAAATCTAGATGGAAGAAGGGGAATATATTTTAGGGATCATAGGCTCTTTCTTAAACAGAGAATAAGTAGTCACAGAAACAGCAGACTTTCTAGGAGGCTCCAGCCTTCATCTAGGAGTTAACTTGATAGATGAGGTTAGGGAACTCCTACAGGAATGAGTTAAATTCAGTAGACTATTTGGTTTGTTACCAATATTAATAGTTGCCAAAGTAAGTGCAGAGAGGAACTTGAGAGTTTGTTATGACCAGAACTTTGATGGTTATGAAAGATTTAACTGGCCGTCATTTTCTTTGGTGAGTGTAGTGTGTCTGTTAGTTACAAGATTGGTTTTACTTAAAATTCAGTTTATTAGCTGTCTTCCATTATGTGTAGTATCGTTTTAGGTGATAAACAGGTTTTAATTGTTCCTGGATTGTAGTACTTTAGTGTTTTACTTATTTTAGTGTAATAATTTTTTTCTTCTACTGAGTTACATATGCTTCATATATGTATTGAGTGCATTAGCCAGAAGAACCTTACAGACAGGGCTGCTTTTGAACTGAACTCCCATCCTAGTTTCCTACAGAAAACTTATATTTAATGTTAAGAGCATGACTTTATGTTGTGTTCACTGAATATTATTAACTGGCTGTGCAGTGCCAGCAGCTGAGAGACGGGAGCAGTGTTATTGTTGGTTGGATGTTTTCCTTTCGTTCCAAGATAAACTTTTTTCCCTACTGTACTCCATATGCACACTGCTCCTTAGGTTGCAGATTTACTGAGAAATGACTCTGTTTCCAGGTGAGAAGGAGGTGGAAGTGTTTTGGGTTTTATTAATTCTTAAGCATGCTGTATGAAGAACATATTATAAAAAATTAATACCATGTTTTTTTTCTTCTCTCCTCCCTCTTCACCCATATCCCGTACTGCTTTTAAAACCAGGTATCAGATTGTAGTGGAAATAGTTCAGGCAACCACAATCAGCAATATTCCCCAAGTGAAGAGACAGAAAGGTAAGATTCCGTTTTGTTAAGTCACATCTGTTGTTTTCATTTTGAAAAGCTGTTTGAACTACCGACATACATATGCAATCAGTGTGTGTGGGATTTTTAGACAGATTTTAGGAATGTGATGCCTTTACTATTTCAGTTCTGTTAAATTTGTGTGATTCTTCCAGAAACTCCCATGGTGTGATTATTCCCCCACCCCATCTTCATCTAAGCTAATGGATCATGAGAAAGGTCATATTTATGACGCATTCATTTTCAGAACTTGCTGTAACTAGGATTTTTGGCATTACAAATTCATATGCTGAGAATCTCCCTTCCTCTTTCTTTTTCATACAATCCATTCTTCAAAGTCTCAGTCTGTTTTGCTTTCAAAACACAGAAGAAGGAATGATACAGCATAATTGTCACTCAGACTATTTTGACTCTTCATTGTATTACGTTTTTTTGGTTGCAATACAGAGTGCTCTTAAATCCTTCTGCAGTGTTTTGGCAATGTCTGCCTTTTAAAATGCACATACATCTTACATTTGTTATGGTTTTATGCTTTTTATGGTTCTCAAAATGTACCAAAACTGGTATATCTTCAGGATGTTATATTGATGGCAAAATTACAGACCAAATTTTTGCTTGGACAGATATACTTAAGGTGTATCAAAGCACAATAAAAAGCAGTGGACAATATAAATTAATTTGTCTGTAAACAAACAAAGCTAAAAGATCTTGCTTTTAGGTTCCCAAGTAATCTCTGTCGGGTTAAAAAAAAATAAATCCTTTTCTAGGTCCTTGTATCGCAAAGGAAAGCTTTTAAAAGTGATTCAAGTGTAATGAAAAATGCAGAAACAGAAAACAAACATACTGGGGGGCCGGAAATCTTTGGTCAGTCTGAAGAGTTTGGGGGTCCATGCTCAAGTTTCTGAAAGTGTAAGGTTGTCAACATCGGTGCTTTTTGTTGACATTCTAAAATAGAGCTAGATGTACATTCCTACAGGATAAATTGCTTTTGTCAAACCAAGGCAGAAGGAAAAGTAGGCATTGTTTTTTGCTCAAGTGTACATTACAGAAAGAGGTATTAATATTTCTCAGATGAAAGTTAATTTAGTGGAAAGTCTGTTTCGTAAAGTAATAAAATGAGAACAAGGAAGTTAACTCTGAGTACATTATGAAAAATCAATCTTGCTAAGCCTTTATTTCCATTTGTGCTGCTATTGGTCTTTGTTGTGACAAGAATTGGTTTGGGGAATATTTTTATACAGTTTAGGTTCCTACAATTAATTACTGTCTCACTCTCCTCTGTGTCACTTGTTTATCTAGTTAACTATCCACTGTTCTAAGTCCTGAACAGAAGATGTTCTTCTGAAGATACAAGTGCCTGGTACTGCAAAATAAATATAAAAAGATTATTGCTATTTATTCTGCCAAAGTAGATCTGATTCCACTTATCTGTGGTGAAGTTGGTTCTGCATTTTTATGGGCTCTTGGCTTTTACCTGTATTTAAAAAAATCAAATAGAAATTCCACTAGCAGGTGCGCTGAAGTTTTGTGTTAAGGTATTGACTTTCATTATTAGTTTAGTTGTATGGCAACCTTGTATGTCATTTAAGAGCTGATTACCACTGCTGGTTACATTAGGCAGTGGAGCTATTGTGGCTAAACCTTTTATTTATTAGACAGCCAATGGATATTCACATTGTGCCTGAAGAAAAAGGTGACATTTTTTGCTTGACACATGTGGAACAGTATGTCCAACAGAGGCGTACAATACAATCTTCTTAGAGTTCACACAAATTTAAGGCAGATTTCTAATCTCAGTTATTCCGCTAAGGTTTTCATCTACCAAAAATTTCCAGGCTCAGTCTATATACAGTAAACTTTAAGAGGACTATCAAAATTGTAGAGGGTTAAAATCTAGTTCTGAAGATTTTTTTGTGTCTTGTTTTTCCTGAAATAGGTGGAAACATTTTTCCTAATGTGGTAATGAATTTAACATGTTCCTGAATTTTAGGAAGAAAAGTTTAAGGAAAAAAAGCTGTGCTACCTTCCTTAAAACAAAACAAAACCAACAAAAAACCCAGCACAGCTCACTGCTGATACAAAGATTGTTGAACTCATGTAGGACAGACCACCACATTACTTATGTCATCTTTTGATGTTTCCCTTTCTGGATGCCACAGCATACTGCAACCCCTGCATCAGCTAGGTTTCATGGTGGATAACTAAATGTAAGATTTATGCAAAATGGAAGTGTGGTTGCACAATCTCATTCTATCTTTCTCTTTTTAATCTGTTCCCCTAATACCTGCTGCATACCTGTCACAATGTGTGTGAGCATGGGTGTTCAATGTATATGACTGTCTCCCCTTTCCTGGTAGTAAGCGAGCTGTTGCCGTTTGTGTCAGGGGCATCTCTTAGCTTTGATTCCGGCCTGGCGAGAGATAATCTCACTGGTAGCTATTTCTTTTTTCCTATGGCAAAGTTGAGTCCTGAGACTGTAACTGCTTCTTTAGTGTCTGGGTGTCCAGCTAGAGCAGCTGAACTTTGCCTGGCCAGCAGTCTGTCGAGCCTGATATCTGCTCTCAGACTGTAAGAGTAGAGCGAGTGTAGAATAGTATGTACATGGATGTAGTCTCAGCCTCCATCAGTCTGAGGCATGGGAGCTTCCTGAGGCAGCATTTTCAGTAGAAATAGGTACAGCAACAAACGTGAGGAGCTCTTAGTGCAGCAGGAGTGGCAGATACTCTGAAGCAGTGAGTGCTTAGCTACTATCTAAGCAAAGTACATGTTGTGCAAGTACACAGCTAGCCATAAAGAGGCCTGAGCAGGATTGTGTATCTTTGCTCTTGGCTGAGGAGACATAATTAAGTCTCTAAAACTGACCAAAAAGACTTAGTTTATAAAAAGATTAGGTGTCTCTTATGAAAGGATGAGTAGTCTGAGGGACCAGGTTTCAGGCTGATGGCTTCTCATGTGAGCTACAGTTGCCTAACTTCTTTTACTATTTTATCTGGTGATACCGAAATAGACGATTAATGTTGGTGCCCAGAGGGGTTGGAGAGGAAGGCTTGTCCCTCAGCAAGGACAGGGTTCTTTACACTTGATTTAACTACTGTTGGTGCCACCTATTGGCAAAACATTTAGCTGTTAGCGCCCTCTAATAAAAGCAGAAAGTACTTTAAAGTACTTCTGAACATCATTGTGTTAAACCCTTTGCAGTAAAAATGGCATGTTATAGGGTCTTTTTTTCTTTTCAGATTTCTGTCACTTGAGTCTTCTTTCTTTTCAGATTTCTATCACTTGAGTCTTCTGGCATGTGAGCGTAGGAGAGCAAAGGAAAACGTACAAAAGCATCTGATTCATTTTAAGCAGTAAGTTTTGCATTTGACCTCCTGAGAGAGTCAAATGTCTTAAAAGGCTGAGACACAAAATCATATCAGAGGTTCGCTGTATGATGCCTGTTGTGGGTGGATGATATAAGTTCTGTGACCAGGAGAATTGCTTTTGGGCATTGCTAAAGCTGAATAAGAAACCTAATGTAGCGTTAGTGTTTTCAGAGGTGTTGATGGTTTATTTTTGGAGTGGTGCAGGCTGCTGTAAATGGAAGCTGTAATCTTGCATGCTGACACTACACTACTTCCCTCGTTTACACTTGCACAAAACTGCTGAATCTGATGTGTACATGCATCTGCATTACTTCTCCAAACTGTGTCCTTCTATGTATCCTCTTCCACAATAGTCGGGGTCCCTCCAGCAGTGACTCTAGGAGGAGGCTTGATTTTGGGTTTTGTTTTGGTTTTTTTTTTTTGACTCCTCTTTGGTTTTTCTTCCTATTGATATTTTTGGAGTGTGCTCTTCTCTACAGTCACATCTGCTCTGGTTGAAAGAATCATATCTTTCTACATCTTTGCCTGTAAAACTGTCTCCTCATCTTGCCTTTTGATAAGGATTCCTTGGAAGTAGTGAACCAAATTTGAGCTAAATTTTAGGTATTTTGGGGGCTTTTTTACAAAATCTGTGTGTTAAAGATTTTGAAGGACTAGACATGCTTATCTGAAAATGTTTACCACATTTTGATCTAGTAAAGCAGTTTGTAAGAGAACAAATATGCACATCAGGCATTGTAGCATGAGTGAGAGAAGACCTGAGTTTCTAGAAGCAAGAGCAGATCTTATTTTCTGAAGAAGAGGCTTCAAAAAAGCCTTTTAAATGATACAGGAACAAAAGTAAGTTGCTATAATAATTTGATATTGGCTGTAATGTGAATAATAGACTGTTTAAATACACTAGTTCTAATTTTAACAGACACATTTTTGTTTCTTCTCTTACTGATATTATATTACAGGATCCTACAAGAATTTTAGCAAGGATCCCTTTTTACTAGCTGCTTTTTAAAACAAAAACCCATGAAGGGATGTACCTTGTGTTAGGGTAAAACAATCTCTCAACAGATTCTCCCTGACACACACCACCCACCCCCCCCAACCACTCTGAAGGGATTTGTTTGATTTTCTGTGCCTTCTACCTTATGCATGACTTCACAGCATGATGGGAAGCCACCCTCAAACGATGGGATGGGACCGTTTTTCAGACACCACGTTGTAATCAACCCCAGGGCATCCCTGTTGGGAAAACTGCCCCTTTTCCAGCAGGGATTGTGAGACAGATCGAATAAGCAGCAATTTCTGTATGAAGAAATCTGCTGTGTTGCAGTAGAAGATTTCTCCTGCTGAGCGTTCCCACTGTGCATCTAGATATTTGCTTTTCTAAGTGGAGTTGATGACTGGTACAGAAACAGAACTGTCTGTGGGCAGGCTTTTTAGGTACTGTGGTTCTGAAAGAGGCTTGAATGTTTGTAAAAAGGGACTTTTCTTTTATAAACTGGGGCTCCAAGCTAACTTGGGTGTGTGGGTTGCAATGTGTGGGTTTTGTCAAGATGATAATTTAGAGTGAAGTAAAATGGATGCTTCTGCATTCCAGCGCATTACAGATGCCATCTAACTTAATTATGATAAAACTATATTATGATTCCTCCCTCTCCATCCTCCACACAGGGATAAACACGCATACACAATTATTTTTGCATAGCTTTTTGGCAAGGCTTAAAGAGCTACTATTGTGCTTGCATGCTGTGCTCAAGCAGTACGTGTGGAAGAAATCCTTGTGGAGGAAGGTGAAGGTTATTGTGACTCTGATTGTGGTAGGCTCATTTGTTTTGATCTATGACTTTTCAAATCAGCTCTGTAGAGGAGGGTTGCCTTTCTCCTGAGATCCTTTGTGTGCTAGTGATGGTAATGCATCTTGTCCATGGTTGGTTTGGTGAGACGCCCATCACTGAGAGAGGAAGGGAATCATAGATTCATAGAATTGTATAGGTTGGAAGGGACCTTTAAGATCATGGGGTCCAACCATCAATCTAACACTGTCAAAACCACCACTAAACCATGTCCCTAAGCACTGCATCTACTCGTCTTTTAAATACCTCCAGGAAGAGGCTGACTGGTCAGACAGAAGTGACCAAGGGGAATGCAGGGACCTACAGACAGAGGCTATATGTGGTGGATGTTACTTTATTGTGTAGCACACACTTACTCCCATGCTCAAATTTACCTTACTGCCACTTTGCTTTTTGTTTTGCTCAGTTGTGACAGTAGTGTGGGAGGTTGTGTTGCACAATATATTGCTAATAATCGGTGCCTAAATTCTCCATGATCTCCTTTTAAGTCCCTTCGCCCAGATCTGTTGCCTGAAGTGTATGGGATTTAGCACTTTTTTACTCATTCTCTTGTCTGACCACAGAGCTGGTTTTCCCTTTGCTTGTACCATGGGCAGTAGAAGAACCTTGTGTACTGTTCTTCTCAAAGTCTATCCTGCTCTTGCAGAATTGAATAAATACTTTTCCAGGCCTACATAGTCTTTGAAAATGCGTAATTCAAAGTTTCTGAGAGATCAAAGGGTCTGTAATGATTGGTAGAAGATTACAGTTACTGTTTATACGAAAATGTTAAATCGAGTTTGCTACTTAAATGCTTCAGCATGGCATTAAGCAGGCACTGCGTGTGCTTAACTCAGCCCTTGCAGAAAGTCTTGCAGAAACACATATGATGTTGTGCATGTGTGTATCTCCTTCGGAGCCTAGTCAGATGAGTCAGTGCTGTTGTACATGCTGCCAGGTGTCAGGTATCTGTAGTTCTTCAAGCTGTAAAGGAACAAGAACTTGTACTTCCAGTTTTAATCATGTTTTTGCAATATCACTTTGCAGTTAAGATGAGAAGTCTTTGTTTTATGCTGCTTCTATCAAGAGAAGGTACAGCTTATAAAGTACTACAACACAATTTAGTTCATGCTTTAAGTGATCTTTATGTATTGTATCTGTCTTCATTTACATTGGCTTTGTGTTGTATCATTCGCTGTGGTATGTGGTAAAGTTTGTGTGGTGTTTGTTGGCATAACTATCTTTTGCAAGGCCTAGCGTTCTGACTGAAAAAGGAATGGCGTGAATATGTATTGCAGTTCAAGGTACTTAGTCACTAAGTAGCAGAACTACCAAAAAAGAAGAGGAAAGAAAATTAGATCTGAGGAATCTATTCTCAGAAATGTTTTTGGTGGGTTCTAGGATCTGCTTCTGGCCTGGTTCAAATCAGATCACCCATTGAGTGCTGCAGAGGAAAACGTGGAAGCTTTGTCAGAAATCACTCTAGATGTGTAAAAGAGGATGGAGTAAAAAAGATTTGCACAGATATCTTAGCTTTTATGGCTTGATAAGTTTGAGTTCATTTGGACCATTTGTATTTTAGTGTTGTCCAGTGCAAGTTGAATTACCCACAGCTGTGAATTGATAAGCAGAGTTTGAAATTGTGCTTTTGGTACTGATTGCATTTTGATGCTTTTGGGTGGGGTGCACAATACCCTTCTGGGGTTTTGAAGTTCCTCCATGGCAACCTATGTCCTGTCAAAGTTTACCCTGATAAGGAGAATTATTTTGGAGGAAGTTGCTAACAGACCCTTTGGCTCCTTTGGGGATGGAGTCCCTGCTCAGCTCTTGCTGGAAAAAGCATATGCAACTCATGGGTGAGGAGATGCCATAGAAGCATCTCTCTTGTTTTGCTGATGAGGATTGGTTTTGTTTGTTTGTTTTTAATAATAATAATAATATAATCCCCAAACTATGAAGTTGTTACTAGTAAAGGGAAAAAAAAAAAAGTCCATAGGATTTTCTTTCCTTGCATAGTGATGAAACAATGTCTTGCTTAGTAGCGTATGTCTATTCCTCTTCCCTTTATTGGAGTTTGCTGAAGGGTATGTGAGTAAAGGCAACCCTTTTCTTTTAATTTTCTGGTTTTATTTCGTTTATGCAGTGATACCTGAATATACTGAACATCATCTTTGCTGCTGGCCATAGAAGGGGGATTGGAAGTAGACAATCTTTAAGGTCCCTTCCAACTCTAACCATTCCATGATTCTGTGATATTCAGAAATGGCAAAAAGGCTCTTACTTATATTTCAGTACTTTAGTGGTGGTGGGATCAGGCAAGAACAGATTAAAAAGAGAAGTAGTCTTTATAGCTTAAAATACCTTTTTGATAGGGCTTAATACAAAAATAAACAAGCAAAACGCATACAAAGCCACAAAACGACAACAAAAAACCCAAACACACCACCAGAGCAGTTTAGATCTGAAAATCTGAAAATCCTCAAAAATCTCAAAAGGAAGTTAGGGTTAGGAGAAAACTAGTGATACTCCTGGCCTCCCCAATGACATGAAAATGCTCCTTCTGACCTCTGCTAGCTTATCTTTCATACTTTGGAAGAGGGAATTCATGTTCAGTGTTTGTCTACGCTTCCATGCCGTGTCTCCTGTGCAGCAGCGCGTTAGCCACACTCGTGCTGGGCTGCTTTTCATCAGTCTCTTGTTTATTTGTGAAGGGACGTCGCTGCCAGGCTTTCATGGTGACTGGTCCTGTTTATCCATAGAGCAGGAACAGGCTGGTAGTGTGATTTTCATCATTCTGCCCTGAGCGTTTCTTACATGGAGTGGCTTCTTATGAATATGAAGAGCTGAGTGGGGCAAATGTTTTTCAAGGATCTTTGCTAATAAAGTAATTAATCACCGGAAGCAGGTGGGTTGTAGGGCTCATTAGTCTCTCCTGGAGGTCTGCTGCAATCACAGGACAGTAAGACTTCAGGTAAAGTAGACATGCTTACTTTGAAACCCCTCCAAGAACGCCTTGTTTTCACTAAGAAGCTTACTTTTGTTTTAAGAAGGTTGAATGATCATTACATAGCACTGTTCATGGGTTTTGAAAGTGTGGAGTTTCAAGTATGCATGTTGAGCCCAAAGTATTTAAACAATTGAGGGAATTAAGAACTTCTGGAAATCATCTTAGTCAAGTGCAGAAGCGGAAATGTGGGACTTAATCTTCACTTTAAACTACTGTCTATGTATTTGTATTAGCTGTAAATGTTTTAAATTGAGGGAGAGCACTATTTTGTCTGTAAGGTCTTTTCCTGCCTTTTGTTGTTCTCCTTTCTTTTTCTGTCATTAATACTGGTACCTCTGGTCAGGGAACTGAAACACTAAATTAAATGCTCTGTTGACTCCCCTGTGGAGATAACATGCCAGGAAAACAGATGGCTTTTTGTTTTTTTTCCCATGGTAAACTTATTTTATCTTTTGCTTCAGCAAGTATCATCTCTGTAGTTAACTATTATATGGCAGCTCAGATGCAAATGATACTTATTCATTAAAACACTAACAGTCTTTGAATCAGGAAGGTTCCCTACCAACATACATAAATACATGCAGTGAATAAAGTGAGACTAAAAATATGAGAACAGATAGTGGGAGAATATCTGTACTCACATTACATATAGAAATTCAGGAAGCTCCGTGTACCTTGAGTTGTCCTTCATTATACAAGTGACAAAACTTACGGTCACATGCAGTAGTTACATGTGGCTTTAAGGGGGAAATAAAAGGATGAAAACAGTCCTAAAAGGAGAATACCTTAATGTATTAGAAATGTGTTTAAAATACCAATT
Organism: Burhinus oedicnemus; assembly: GCA_008921705.1. Classification (NCBI taxonomy): domain Eukaryota; kingdom Metazoa; phylum Chordata; class Aves; order Charadriiformes; family Burhinidae; genus Burhinus; species Burhinus oedicnemus. The sequence continues at coordinate 453,964 of VFFE01008299.1, forward strand.
TTAAATCATTCCTATGGGATTTCCTTTTTCTGTGTATGCATTTGCAAACCTAGCTGTCTGGTTCTTTCTTCACAGCAACTGTTTTGAAAGTGGGGCGCTGTTTTCATCTACATCATTTTACTAGCATTTGCTATTTCAAAGACATAGTAGAATAGATATCTATTATTTATCCCTGAACAATCAATTAATCCAGAGCCAAGTACAAGCCAGGTGCTTTGCTACTGAGCTCTGGTTGCAGCCTGCAAAAGCAGGACTATTATCATTTAACAACAGGAAAATAAAACCAGTGTGAATCAGTTACATCCTGCAGATATAAAACAGGAATGATTTCAGTGCAGTAGGGTTTTTAAATCTACTTTGTCTGCTGCTTCTTTTTTTAGGCCCTGGTAATTAGCTGAGAGGCTGGAATGTTTTTTATTACAAAGTCTTATTCACCTGACTGTCATCTTCATGTTACTTCAGTATTTAACAGTACTGTGTAGTCTTGATGTGGCATTATAAGATGTTTTTCTTAGTCATCTGACCATTTTGAGTGAGCTTTGGTCAATGTTGTTGTCTGGAGGAGATACTGTATGATGTGCTGTTCACATCAGTCTCAAGAAATTTGAATTTGCAAATGAGATGCATGGGAACATGTCATACTGGGCTGGAGGGGATTGAGTCCTGTCCCTCATGATTCTAGGCAGTCAGTGTTACGTTCAGTAAGGTACGTATGCCATCAGCTCCATGTGTTATCGTACACCATGGCTGTAGGTAACTTCCTGATACCGTCTGATAAATGTACACCCTGTAGTACAAGTCTTGTGTCTTGCAGCAAGCTATGGAAAGAGAGCTGGAGGGGTCAGATTTCATTGGACATTTGAATAAGGATTTTTTTTCTGGACTGTTTTATATAAGCCCTTGAGGTATCTTTGGAGAATGTTTCAAAGTCATCATTCTGTTTCAAATACAAACTTGTTAGTATCTGTGCTCATGTGCATAGTTGATTCCTGAATGACAGATGCTTTGATGGGGCAGGTCACACAGGCAACGGTGCGCTGATGCTTTCGTGTTGTAAAAGGCTGTCTCTGCTTTGCTTTATTCTTAGATTCAAAAGGAAAAGAAACTGCAGCAATGAAAGCTGACCTACTGAGGGCCCGCAATGTGAAGAGGTATATTAATCAGCTGACGGTGGCAAAGAAGCAATGCGAGAAGAGAATAAGGCTCCTGGGAGGGCCTGCTTATGATCAGCAGGAAGATGGCATTTCTGATGAAGGCGATGGCCCTCAGAGTCAGAAGGTATAAATCGAATAGCATGTATATTGTCTGAAGGTCACTCTAACTGTGTTAGCACTGGATCATATTAGCCTCACTGTCATTAATCCCTCCCTTCCCCCAGGAGTCAACTATAAATTAATTGCTGCATAGTTGATTTATCTTGGGAAAAGATCACTGAAATACCTGAAAAGACATACTGATCGCTCAGCCTGGAATATTGCTAAATGTGAAACTTCATAAAGGATCGAGTGGCTCATAGGCATGTGTGATTTTTCAGACGTACTGCATGTAGGGAGTTAATGCAAACACGGTAGCAGCGTTTCTGAAGGTAGCAACCTGCATTCAATTAAAGACTGTCAACGTATGTTCAATGTTTCTTTGGGCATTGTTATGTTTACTGTAGGAAATACCTGTGGGTTTTGCAAATACTGAGTTATTCAAAAGCAAACACTTGTGGAGGGCAGTTGACGGAACTGAGCAGTCATTGTAGAAAAACTCTGGTAAAGCTGTGGATTGAATGCTGGTTTTGAATGTCATTGTAGTCTGGAATTGAAAAAATTACCATTGTATTAGCCAGCATCTACAAAAATAAAATCATGGCTGCTTATCCTTGCTAAACTTTAATAAGTTTAGTGACTTCCTTGTGTAATCTACTCTGTCCCCTTTGGGCAAAGCACAGTAATGAATGTATTCAAATTAGAAAGATTTTATCTTTTTTAGGTAGGTAGAAGAGAAGTTATCTCTTCATGCAGGGATCTGTACTTTTCATTATGTCCTTATAATAATTGTAATTTAGTGGCACGTAAGGAGAAGTTGCATGACAGAGAAATAGCTCTTACTATTTGTGTTTTGTCTTTCTTGAGTAAGGTCTGAAAGAGAGCAATTCCCTACACCCAACTTGTCCTTAAAGCATGATTTCAGATGGTTTGTCACAGATTGTGCCAAGGCAGTCTTGATCTGTTTCCTGAAGTTGGGTGTAGTGAGAGTTGCCAAGGAGAAAAGGAAAGAGGGAAGCATGTGGCAGCACCGCATGAGCCACTGATGCCACTTTTGGTGCCTGCTGAGATGTTACGGACTTTCCAGGATAGATAACATGGTGACAAAAGATTGTTCGGGAGCAGGGTCAGGTGGTGAAGCTGCACTGGATAGGGGCAGGGACTGGTCAGAAATACAATAAAATATAATATTATTGTAAGTAAAACCAAAGGAATTCCTTCTGTTAATGTTGCATGTCTTATGACCTGATGGATTTTTGGTGGGAGCTGCTGACTCAGGGTTGTATCTTGCAAATATACCCATGAGCAGCTCCATATGAGTTAATGGCACTATTAATAGGAATAAAGACTCCTTGCACAGGCAATTTGTTGTAGTGGTGGCAGAAATGATGGGATGTGGGGCTGCTGTGCTTCTAAGCTTTTGATGTGTTTCTGTGAAGAAGCTCTGGAACCCCTCCACACCCATGTCAGCGTAGAAAATCATAGAATCATAGAATAGTTTAGGTTGGAAGGGACCTTAAAGATCATCTAGTTCCAACCTGCCTGCTATGGGCAAGGACACGTCCCAGTAGACCAGGTTGCTCAAAGCCTCATCCAGCCTGGCCTTGAACACCTCCAGGGATGGGGCCTCCACAGCTTCCCTGGGCAATCTGTTCCAGTGTCTCACCAGCCTCATAGTGAAAAATTTCTTCCTTAGATCTAGTCTAAATCTACCCTCTTAGATAAACTGTTTAGATAAAATAGGAAAACTGCTTCTCTCTTCTGTTGTCCCCAACTCTGTGTTGCCAGGAAAGAGGTTGAGGAAGGCTGGATGAGCGACAGAGGCCACACTTTTCTGAGCAGAGAAAAATGCCCAGGGTGTGGCTAAGGAAGGGGACTCTCTTCACTTGCTTCTTCCCCTTCTGTCTTCCTGCGCTGTGGTGGCTGCAGTCTGGGTTCGTATTTCAAGCCAGCCAGTGCTATTTTGGATGCTGTCCCCTCCTACATGGGCAGTAGTGACTGAACACTCAGGCCTTTTTCGAAGCAAGAGGGTTTTGGTACTGTTGGTATGCCACTCCTGGTGGTCCATAATTTCTCTTTAGGGTCTGGCTGTGCCAACTCTTCTGTTAAGCCAGCACTTAACCTGCAGAATAACTAGCTTGTGCAGAAGAAACTGGAAGTTTGCCTTCCTTTCTTCAACTTGCATGAAATAGGTGAGAAATGGGCATTTACTAATGGTGTTTTGAATTATTATTTAAGTGTAGTACAGAAGCTTGAATACATTACTGACTTTGGATAATTTTTGGTACTAGTTGAAGAAAGAACAAATTGACTAGTGACCTAAACTTGTATTTTAGTTTCAATTCTGCATCCTACAGAAAGCTTTCTCTTTCCTGCAGTAGCAGGGGAGTAATAGCATTGCTGATGAAGTCTTTAATGCATGTTCTGATTATGGGCTTAAATGTGGAGATGGATTATTTGGACCTCTCAATGTTCTCCTCTTACAGATTTAAGAAACAAAAATTACATGTTTTGAAATACTTTTTTCCCCCTTTCACAGCAGAAGCCAATTATAGAACAGTGTCAGTTTTCTGTTTGGTAAATACATAGAAGTCATGGCACTATATAGGCTTTGCACACGTTTTACTCACCTCATTATCCTGAATCTGGCTTCTCTAGGGAAATCCTGAATGTGTGAATTATAATCAAATGTTTATATGCAAACAAACAAACCGACCCCAGCTACTCTCTGAATCTGAATTCTGTCATTAGCTCTGATAATGATTTATACTCTGCCCTGGGTGTTACATTTACTTTCAGAGAAAATGCAGTTTCAATTATTGTGATATATAAAGCATCTCTTCTAATCTACTTACGATCAGTGCAGTTTCTTAGTTTTTCTTAGAAACTGTACTGCACAGTACAGCAGTAATTAATTGAGTTCTTGTTGTCTGTGTTTATTCAGCAAACCATTTGTTTGATCTGTTGTGTTCAGCACGACAGCCACATCACCACATCTGTGAGATTTGACGTGTGGAGTTACAGCATCTCCTTAGTGGAGCTCTTCTGTGAACCACGGGTGGTAGGAGGAGCTCCCATCCTTGACAAGCTGTGAAACAGCAAGGAAACCACCTGAGTGTATTTTGAGGCACAGGAAGTCCATGTTCATAATCCTACTGATGAGGACTAAGTTGAAACTCCTGCAGAAGACCTTGCTTCCACCACATCCATGGATAGATGCTGATTTAACTGATGACTGATTTCCACTGTGATTTCTGAGCTTCAGGTTGTGAGATCACATTATGTCAGGATACCTCATGGTACAGAATTTGAGGATATAAAGAAAGCAAGCTTCAATTGTTGTTCCTCAGTTGCCTGAAGGTGGGATGTCTTATGACAGAAGTATGTTCATGAACCTGTGAGTCTCAAGGCAGGGAGTTTTCCATTAGTGTATGTGCAGTAAAATAGCCAGGTACTTTATGTAGTATATACTTCCTGGTAGGTAATTAATCGTTGCCTTTGGTTCAGCTACTGCTATATATGACAAAGATAGCCTTCTGATGACTTGCCTCTTCAAAAAAATTAGTAAGAAGAATATATGCTTTAATTTTAGTCAGTGTACAGACAAAGCATTAGTTAATGTTTTTTTAAAATGCAGCTTGGAAAGAGTCACATATTTTTCCAGTATTATTTTTTACGTTCCTCTTATTCCTGTCTTCTATGAAAAAGAAAAAAAACAAAACAGAAGTCCTGCAGTCTGACTGTGTGCCATTATCCCAGCAGAAAATCTTCACTACTGACCCAAATTCTGTTCACCCCATCTGTGATCTGCAGTGCCGTTACCAGCTGTATTGTGTTTATTCACTATAGGCCAATGTGGTTGTAGTAAATGGGAACCTGGTGTGTTGCAAAGAAAGACAGTACAGTGCATCTATGCTGTGTCTGGGGCCTATCCAGGCCCTTCCAAATTAAGTAGTTGTTTTATGTTCCTCTCCAGAGAGAGGTTACAACTGACTTTAGGATCTTGCCAAGACTAGGTCTATGCTTTGTAGGGCCAGGAACAAGGCTATTCTGTGTGCATATGCTAGGGATGCTGGCTAAAGCACCCTGGTTGGAGAAAAAAAAAAAAAAAATCTAACTCCTTCCTAGTCTTTGGCAGAGCCTGTGACCAGCTGTGTTATATTAGTTACTTTCCTGTTGGAGTAAGGAATTGATGTAGCCGCAGTAAAGCTGCTGGTTTTTTCGAACCCGGAAGCTGCTCTCAAGTTAAAAGGACTTGAAGGGTTGCTGTTCAGGCTGCTAATTCTAAGATTATACCTGCTAACTGGATATTAGATTTGAGGGTGTACACATGCCCTAATGTGTGCGTATGTGCCAATATAGCTTAGAGCTTTGTACTCTAATCCGTGGTGATGCTGAGTCATAAAATGATCTTTTCCTGAGGATTACAAATCACTGCAAAATCTTGTTCTTTAAATTGGAGAAGCAAGGATCCTCCACAGAATACTTCCTGGATTGCATGCATTTTATGTTAACTTAACATGTCAAACCTAAAAACCTCTTTTGTCCATCATTGTTGTCATTGAAGTCTTAATAATGTTTATAGTACAGTGTTTGTAACATATTTATTAATTCCAGGATAGTCAAGCCTCAAACAAACAAAAACCTAAAAAAAGTTTGTGATGTCTCATTTCTGCAAGAGAAGTTTAAATCAGCTTTTCTGTCCCTTACTCTGTTTTGTTAAAGTATTTCAGTTTGCAAGGTAACTATTAGGAGGTTTGTGTAACAGCATTATTAGGCACTAACACTTTAATTACCGCAGGGCTCCTGTGCAATGGGCCCTTTGATAAGCGAGAGGGATGGTTGCATTTGCCTTGCTCCCTGCAGCAGCACTTACCCACAGTTACTTTTGAGAGGAGACCTTTGTTAATTACCCTCCTTGCTGGCAGCTTGGGTAGGGATACCTTGGATAATAGAGGCATAGAGACCAAGGTGACCTCTCGCTCAAGAAGTGATGGCATGTGCTCCAAATGTTGAGTGATTTATTACCTCTGCTGTCATTTACAGAGCTGATGGTCCTGGAGATGGTGAAGATGTCTGTTCAAGAGACTGGAAGACCCTCTTCCACTTGTATTTTAAATCATTGTCCTTGATAAAATGATTGAATAGAAAGTATGATGATGCACAGCAATGAGGCTAAACCACAGACTGGCCTTTGAATTGTCATATCTGTGTTCTTCTCTTTGACAACTGTCTGATTACCATTTCCATAATAAGCCTAGCTTCAGCAAGCCTGCCTCTCTGTGTTGTTCAACTTGGATTCAAGAGTGAGCTCTGAAAGGCAGAAGTTTATGTTCATATTACTGAATAGTTCTGACACTAAGAGCAAGCCATGTCCAGACGATATTGGTATGGTAAAGGATGAAGAGAGGAGTGGCACATGACTGTCACTGAGGAACTTTGAAGATGAAAATGAGGTTTTTAGGCTGAGACTAACACAATTTACTTAAACACTGCCCAAAATTTGGGGGAGCTGTTTCACACAAAACGTACGTGGCTACAGTTTTTAAAGCGCCTTCTTTAGCTTGGTTCATTAAGGAAGTGACTTGTGCTAGTGATTGTGTACATGCACGTGCATGTGGTTTCCTCCCATACAGCTTGAGTCCAGCAAACTGTTTTTCCTAAATATAGCTTGGTGGTAGATTCTCATAGGTACTAGGTTTCGGAAAAGAAGTGGTCTTCCCAGAGAGAGAGATGCTGATACATGACCTGAATTGAATTACTGTTAAGTATTGGAAAACCCATTAATATGAAGTTATTAATGCCTCAATCTCAGTTGGAATTCACATCTTGCTCCATACCAAATTATCTTTGCTATCAAACGCAAAGTCGTAGGAAGCCAAGATTCATTAGCCCCAGTGCTTAAGGACTTGCTTTTCTTTTCAGAGAAAAGGATGTAGGTTGGTTGCTGTCTGTGAAGTACAAAGCAAGAGACCAAGACCACTCTGGTATATTTGGATTCCTGGTGATATAATTAATGGCACTAAATGAGCTCCGTGAAAACCGGTTCAGCTGCTAGGCTGAAAAGTTGGAAAGGAAGGGGTGTTTGGTTTTGATAGGGTGTTTTGAAAATTGGTCCTATTTTTCAAAGAAAGCCAATGTTGTTCAATTCATTCAACGTGGGAAGATCTGTTAAGTTTGTCAGGGAAGTGTTTTGTTTTCAGGTGTTTGTCTCAAAAAAAAAAAAAAAGGTCTGGATTCACAAAAATAGTAGACGAGGAGGAAGCAATAATGGCTTTTTAATCCAACAGCTTAATGGCTGCAGCATCTGCTTGGGTGCGGGAAGTCAGTGTTTCATTTCCTTTTCTGCTTGACGAATGCCCTCCTCTCTCATCTCAGGAAGAGTCCTGAGCATTATATCACAGCCTGTACTCTTCCCTGGCTGCATTTCTGATAGATGCTTTTCAATAACAGTTAATGGGAACTGGCCACCAAATGCCCCAGCTGCCAGGGTTAAAAACTACACTCCATCTTTCTCTGTGTCCCTGGGAATAATTGAGATACATCTCAAAGCTCTGTGGCCTGTGGCCTGGAAACTGCTGGTGTTACTCTTTGTTTGAATCAAGCAACGAATAGATGAGTTAGTTTTCAGCTTGGCTCCTCTGCCGTGCAGGAACACTGGAAGTTAAATTTTTGGCACTAGCATTTCATGAATGACTTGAAGTGCCATCCTAGTCCTTTGAAATGTCCTTACCTCCTGGACAGAAAACACGTGGAAACATTTTCTATCTGGTAGGAGCATAGATGCATTTATCTTCTAAATATTACAACTTATATTTTTTTATTTTATATTTTTTATAAGTGAAGCAAAACTATTACTGTAGAAGGTCTGTGAGGTTGAATCAAGCACACTTCTTTGTGGGATGCATGGTGCTCTGTGGGCACACCAAGTGAAATGGTTTTACTCATAAGGGATGGAGAGAAGCTAGAGTTAGGTATTTTCCCAGATTTTACTCTTCGTTTTCTTTTCTTCAGATTCTTCAGTTTGAGGAAATTTTGGCCAACCCTTCATACCGAGAGCACTTCCGAATCTACATGGAAAGGATGGACAAGATGGCTTTGATTGGTTTTTGGGAGTCTGTGGAGTATCTGAAGAATGCTAACAAGGTGGAATAAATTGCAAGTCCATGTGGCTTGTACATTAATGGGAATCTCTGCTTGCTGTGATCTTGAAGTTAGGAAATGTCTTTGTATTATGTTTTTAAAATAGCAATAGTATAGGATGGGTGCTAAGCAATTTAGGTTTTTTAACTTCTTTATGTCAATGTTTGAGGATAATATGGCAATTAAAAATTGTGGACTGTCATGATGATGGTTTACTGTTGGTTTATGTAGCAACACGACCCGTAAAAAAGGACACTTGATATGCAAAAGTAGTAGAATTATTTCCCCCTTTCACCAGAGAAAAAACTTGCTGTAATATATTGGCTTTGGCTGTATCAGCTCATGTGAAACTTAAAAGTACCTTGCTGTTTGATCGTCTGTACATAATGTCTCATCTTGCCAATTACAGGTAGCCCATTCAATCCAAAACCGTGAAAATTTGTGTATATATGTTTTAAAAATCCTTTTGAAAGGATTTTTGCTTTAAAAGACGCCATCTCCCTGCTCTGTTGCTGTATAAGCAGCTAACTTTCTCCAGGAACGTTGCGCTACTGCTAGAGGGAAGAAACAATGCTATATTGTAATTTGTGCTAAAATAAAGTAGGAATGAGAACCCTGAAACAGGGATAGGAAATATCACTTGAAGTTTCCAGAAGTATTCTGGAGCAATGGTGCAGAGCAAGAATGCAGTGGACAAATTTGCTGTTTGTGAGCAGTGGGGTGGATTTCTGGGGGAAACTGTTTTAAACCTCTAGGATTCACACTAACATGATACATGAATTTCATTATTAAGTATCAGTTAAATTTTTATTCACTGTAATTTTATTACTCTCCTATGTAAAAAGATTCTAGTCAATTGGAAAACAGAAATAACATCCTGTAACTAAAGTGGCAATTGTGGAGCGTGAGCCACTAATACAATCTGAGGAAATGGCTAACAACCAACTCAGGCTAGAAAGTGTTCATAAAAAGAGTTTGTCAGGCACTGTGAAGAGCGTTGTATAAATCTGTTTTGATTTGCAAACTGCGCATGATTGGAAAAGGCACTAAAATAATTTTATAACCTGTATCATAGAATGTAATTTCTCTGTGAAAAGCTGTGATTTCTCTCTTTGCTTTCAAAACTATGTATAGCGCCTTTATTCAAGACTTCCATTTTTTTAAAAGACATTCTAACATACTGTGCTTTTGTTGCTCCATGGAATGTAAAGGTGGTCTGCCACTACTAGGGTGGCTTTGATTACAAAAAAAAAAAAGTGTCATGCAGCCATGTGGCTGTGATATTGTCACATGAGGAAGGCAAGCACATTGTGCCATACTAAGGGAGTGGATAAAACCTTTGTAATTCGGGTCAGTTTAGAGAGATGATAATTTAGAGAGATGATCATGGGCTGTGCTGCATTACTTCATCTCTTTCCTGTTCATTACTGCAAAGTTCAATCCTGTACACTGTTCAGTGCTCAGTGGAAATACCCAGCCTCGTATACTGGTAAATGTCTCTTCAGGTGTGCTTTTTTCTTCTTCTTTTTTCTCCACCCACCCCCCCACAAAAAAAAACCCACAAAAACCAAAACCGACCAAACACTATAGCCACATATAAAGTGACTTAATTCTATCCAGCAGAAGACAGGGGAGCCGATACAGCTGAACTCTACAATCTGAACTTAAAATGGTGACCAGAATGTTGCTCTAGGACTTTTTTTTTTTCCTTTTTATACCAGCTTTTGGAGCATACTTTTAAAAGCAGTGGGTCTGGAAGCTATGGTAATTTTAGAGTACAGCTGTTTCTTCACTGGACAAGTATCGATATTTATCTTGTGAAACTGCTTAGCATAGGTGTGCAGGCAGAGTGCTTGATCTCAGTAAGAGATTCGCAGATGTGTTCTCGTACATCTGGGCATGAAATTAGCTTGATCATCCTTCAAATTACGCACCTGGATCCTGAGTCATCCTGGTATTTTTAACATTTTTTCATTATTTTCTCCCTCCCTCTCCCTCCTTGCTTCCTAGGCTGAAATACCTCAACTGGTGAGTGAAATTTATCAGAATTTTTTTGTGGAAAGCAGAGAAATACCTGTGGAAAAATCCCTTTATAAAGAAATACAGCAAAGTCTCGTGGGAAATAAAGGCGTTGAAGTATTCTACAGAATTCAGGCAGATGTTTACGAAACTCTAAAGGACAGGTACTACCCCTCGTTCATTGTCAGTGATTTATATGAGAGATCAGTCAAGAAAGAAGAAGAAAAAAGTTCTGCGCAGCTAACTCCTGAGGACAAAGATGAAGTGGTGAGTCGCATGGACAATTTCTTTCACTGTTATTTAAGGCGATCTAAAGACAATGAGTAATGCATACAGTAGCATCTTCTGTCTTTGAGCTTTGAACTACTTTTTTTTCTGATGTATTTATACCATTGCTCTTGTAGTTTCATCAGGTAAACCTGGTATGTTTACAAGCTCTTTAAAACAAAATGGTACAAAATGACTATTTAAACTTGAAATTAGTTAAACTAGATATTTCAGATTTCCAGACCTTTTGTATTCTGTATCTTTTTTTATGCTCCTTAGTATAAGAGAATGCAAAACACACCTCATACAAGCTCAGCTGCTCTGCTTTTCAATGAGGGAAATCTCACCGAAACATAAGCAGGTTTTTGTCTAGACATTGTCTATCCCTGTCCCTCGTGCATTTCCTAGGTACTAAATTAGGTATTAGAAGTTGCACAAAAGAGGAGAAAAATAATCAAAGTATAATCTTAGTGCTTTGTTATTAATTTATTGAACAAATTAATAGGCTGTGTTGGAAGATAAAATTGATTAAAATAGCACTAGAACTGGAAATACTAAAACAGAGCATTCAAAATGTCATAAGCACTAACACAACGGCAGGTCTCTTGGGCAGAATTTTTCAGTGGGTTCTCTAAATAGGTGATGTGGGGGGAACTTGTGTTACGCTTTTCTAAGAACATTTTGACAAAAGCATCTTTCAGTCAGGCTGCCACTTCAGGTTTGCATGAATATCTTCATTTTACATGTGAACTTGCTCAGAACACAGTGAAGTGTAATAGTTTGTCTAAAACGGGATCTAAATGGACAAATAAGAAGCAGAATTCAGAGGTGCTGATCTACATTCTGCCATTCAGAAACAATTTTTCCAGAACCTAAGGCTTTTGTATTTACTGCTTAAATATGACTCTCATTTCTGTAGGTGAGCTATTATAGTCTATGTAGTTGGCATATCAGCAAATCTGCAGAGATGAGCTGTTGTAAGTAAATTACTTCCAGAGCTTGCTTATTTTTTCATTTTCTTTCTCCCTGTATTCTATTCCTTGATAAAAGATTCAAGATGCATTTCTACATTTCTCACTACTAACTCAGCTATGTGTTGAGGGTGCTAGGTACTTCAAAAGACTTCCTGTCCTTGTGTTTGCAATCATTGTGACTTTGAGAAAAGACTGTTACTGGTTTTGCCCAGAACTTTCTATATATTAAACATTACGCTTTTTAATCTCTTTATATATTTTATTCAGAGTCTAACAGAGATAACCATTTCTCTAAGAAAACTGACACAACACTTTAGGGTTATCTATCCTCTGTCAGATTACATTTACTATAGCTCTCGAAAAATTAGATTTTTGACATCACCATCATCTGTCCTTCCTCTGAGTCCTTGGATGTATATGTGCCAGATTTGAAGGCTGTCTCTGCTGTGAAAATTTAAAGACTAATATATTGACAAGTTTGCTTATATGGTTAAAGTTTTTTTGCATTTTTAACAACAAAGTAAGTATGAAGCTGCATATACTGTTAGAGCATCTCTCAAATAGCGCGATCATAATGTCCCATGCTTCAGGGTGTTTGAGGTGAAAATAAATTCTAGAGAAATTCTTCTTTCTGAATCTTCCAGTGGGCTTTCAAATGTTAGTGAAAATGCACTACTGGCTAATAGGTTTGTGGTTTTTTCCTCCCCATGTATATGAAACCACAGCTGAGAAATCTGATGTTTCTGGGGGGATGCATATTAGCAAATACTGCTTGTTTTTGTTTTAGTTTGGGTTTTGGAAGTCTAAGTCCTCACTTCCTGGGGCACTGCGGGAGCTACCTATGTTAATTTTCTATAAATTTCACTGTTCTAGCTGGATAGGTAAGAAGCCATCTAGTGTCCTCATGGAGGGGAGGACAGAAAGGTGAGCCCTGATTAAACGTGAGGAAATCAAATCAGGAGATAGGAAGCGGGGCAAGGCCAGACTCTGATGGTTCTGCTGCACATGGAACAAGCTCGGTCTTCTTCCTTCTAGTCCGTCATCACTTTTTGCTCCTTGGACAAACCTCCTTTAAAAGGTCATGAGTAGACATAAAAATACAGAAGCAAGCAGTGCCTGCATTCAGTACTTTGAGGAAAGAGAGTCTGGTGGTTCCATCAGTGCTGTATGTGTAAGATTGCTAAAATAAGCCCAAAGTCTGTGTTCTGCAGCACTCGCAGAAATGGAAGTCATTATCAGTTTAGCAATCAGGGGAAAATAGCACAATCCTTTATGATCTCAGCTCTGAGTGTGTTGGTTGTTTATTTGATAATTTGAATACAGGTAACTGGTTAGCTTGTAATTCTAGCATTTTTGTGATAATTTTTGTCTGAAATGACAGAAATCTTGTAGCCTGCCTCTGGGAGCAGAGCCTTACTGATTTTTAATTAATTGCAATCCTTTGATTACTAGAACCGAACTTCATATGAAAAGTCTTTTCATTCTTCAGTGTTGAAAATAGCATTTTTGATTCTTTTTGGCCTCTGTGCTTCCCAACAAGTGTAAGGTTTTTTATTTTATAGTTCTGTTCAATAGAGTTTTGAATAACACCCAGTGTTGTTAATTATTTGTAATTTTGTAGTGCCAGGGGACAACAAGCTTCCATGATCTGAGGGCTGTACACATGCTTGAAGGCAATCTCTGACCTGAGGAGTTTACAGTCCATGCAGAATAGACAGAAGGAAGGATGGGGCATAGGGCTAATGTTATTTACTCAGCCACATAGCAAGCAAATACAGAGCTGGAAAAGGGCATGGATTTCTTAGCCTAGAACCCCTGACTTCTGCATTATGGTATCCTCTCTTGTGAGGATCACACTAAGGAGATTAATTATTATCGCTCCTGTATCTCTTCAGACTTTTTTACTAAGATGTAAAATACTGCAGAACTTACAGTAGGATTGTCTCCTCTAAAACTCACAGAATTTAGTAGAGACTTATTTCTGTTAGCTCTTTGTTAATTATATAAAGATACAGCTTACTTAGTGGGAATATCATTAAATAACACAGAACTCTTCGTTCATGACATTAGATTCCCAGCTTCCCACAGATAAATTTAGATATATTCAGTCACAAGTAGACCTGAAAGATTTTCGAACGTGGCAACGGTAACATCACAGTGCTGTGTTTACTGGATCTCAAGGTCTTCATGTCTATTTGGAGAAGTACAGTAAGAAAGGGGAGGCTGAGGCAAATGCCAAAAGGTGTTAAAGACAATGTCATGGAAAGGTGTGAAGTTTTCTGGTTTTTTGCATGCCTGTAGTACACAAGATGGAAAAAGCTATGGGTTTGTCTGAATGAATGTAAGAAAATGATTCATGAGTTTAGGGTAATGCATATGTGCTTTTAACACATTTTTATTAACGCTTCTAAAAACAGCAGTAAAATCTGTTTATGAAGAGACAGGACTTGGTTTAGATTGTTCTGCAGGCTGATAAATGTTGTTTTGTGAAGGTTTGTGGGAGGCAGGGCTGTTTGTTAGAACTGTTTTTGGTGGCCCCCCCGCCCCCATTTTTTGGCTCAGAGCTAGGTATTTGCTTTTCTATCTGGGTCTGAATATTGATCATGACTACTAAGCTGTTGCTGCTTTTAAAATAAACTTTAATTCTTCCTGTCATTTGCACTAAAGCCTTAGCTTGAAGGTCATTTTACACAGTTGGCAAGAGTTGCCAAAAACCTGTAGTATAAATGGTAATGAGGCTTTTTCTGTTGTGTTTTTTTTTTTTAACAGACTTATGTTTCATGTTGGATCTGATAGTTGGAATATCTGTTAGAATCTGTTATACCTAAATTTTCATCTATATCAAGAATAAGTGTTCTTATACATAAAATGCTATGGAGCAAATAGTAACTGTCTCCTTTTTTATATTAATGATGCAATTACTTCCATCTGGTATTCCTAGAGCCAAGGTTGTGAAGAAGCTACTGAAGAATGCAGCACAAGAATTAATGAACAGGCCAGTTATGCTGTAAATAAACTTCGTCAGCTAAATGACAAGCTTGAGTATAAGAAACAGGCTCTAAATTCCATATGTAATTCACCAAAACCCGACAAAAAGGTAAGTACCTTTAATGTCTTTGGTATTTTTTTTTTTTAAATATATATTACGTGTGTATTTGTGTAATATCCAGTTGTCTCAGGCTCTCTTTGGACAGGTCAGATGGCTATTTCAGTCAGCCTGTTATAGAAGGTGAAATCAGAGCTTAGTTTTAATTGTTTATTTTTTCATTTTTTTTAAAAGCTGTTGTAACTAAAATTGCACATCTGATTTATATTGCTTTGTTTGTCATAGAATAACGACCTTTCTCCCAGTGGTCTCGCTGCTTTGTCGGTGCTAAATAATATTTCTTCCTTACGCCTCTACCCACCTGTATCTGTGCAATTCTTTATCGCCGCTTGTTTTGTGTCCCTGCCGCATCTGCAGCACTGCAGCCGAGGGATGTGCTAGTTAACTTCTGCTCCCTCTGCTGGCTTTGAAATAGCACAGCGCAATTTCATAATCTCCACAGTTATGACTGGCTTGCTCAAATAAAGGGGGGGGAAAAAACCCCAAACCTATGAAAGTGACTGATTTCCTTTAGAAGGAGCTAGGGGAAACCTTCAGTGCACACTTTCATCAGACTAAAAATTCTGCAGGATGTGAAGGTTCAGGTCTCTGGGCTTGGATTAAAAAAAAAAAATAAAAAAAAAATCTCTTTTCCTCTTTGTAAAGTGCACCAGTTAAGCAATCTAAGAACATATTCAGGTGGAAGCAAGTGATTTGCATTTGGCTTAGGCCGACTCATTTGCATTGCTACTGAGGAGGATATTACAGGACTGTTCAGATGCAGCTGGGCCAAGCTCTTCAGGTGTAATGAGATTGGTTGCAAGTGGTAGATGGTGGGTAACATGAACAAATAGCCAAGGCGTCTCCCTAAAATGACCTCCTACTAGGGATTGCAAAAATGTACTTGGGCATTAGTCGTTGCTCAGGACCTCGTACATTTGTTCCTTCACTTAGGGTGAGTGCTAAGATGCTGGTCTGAGTAGAAGTTGACACTCCGCTCGTTCTCTGCTGCCCCAGCTCTGGGGACAGCCACCTCTAAGAGAAGGACGTGGACAGTTGCGTTTGAGGCCACCCTGGCTAGCTTCATTCCCCCTGACCCTTCCATATCCCCCTTCTGCCAGAGGTTACAGGAGGCAGCTGGAAACGTGTCCGCAGCTGTTCTGGGGTGTTCCACTTACACACAGCTGCTCTGCTCTGTGTGTGTGTGGCCTCAGCCGGCAGAAGAGCCCTCTTACTTCTCATCCATCTGCTACTGTTGGAAGTGGTAAGAGCACAGATGTGTGTCCCCCCCCCTTTTTTTAATTCCTGTATTACTGGAATAGCATTTGCCTGTGGACCTTCTTAAATGGATAGTTAGAGTTGACAGAGTGAGAGCACCTTGTCACAGGGATTTTTTTTTTTCTCCTCTGGACATGTCAGGTAAAAATTTGGTTCTTGGTCATATGAAGTAAAAAATGTTTCTAAAAATTCCACAGTTTTGTGCTGTATGAAGGGGAATGTCGTGGACATTTTGTATTAATTTTTTTAACCTCCAGCTGTTCCTGGGTTGTTTTCTGTTTTTGAAATGCCTCTGCTGTGAGACCCATACAAAACACGTATGTACATCTTTAAGTAGCTTCTAGCACTGTGCCACTCGGATGCCAGTCAAAGGAGAAAACTGCTCATTTGAGTTGCATATGGAATGCTGCTAGTTTTAAAAGAAAACTGTAGGGAGAAGTCTTATTTTAGTTCTTTCTGTGGAATATAAAGAATAGCAAAGATGACAGGAGAAGACGACAAGCAGTCTCAGGCAATGTCTCTGACTTTAGAAGGCCCACTGCCATAGAAGACAGCTTGATCTTTGGAGGTCTGTGACTGTGGTGCCACCTTCGGTGTGTGTCTCATGCCCGAAGCTCAGCAGCTGTCTCCCTTGGGTCTGTGAGCACAGTCTCATGCATCCTGTGCAACCACAGTAAATGTGTAGGGACCACATTCTTTCTAGAGTTCAATCTTGTCATCCTCAGCAGCAAAGCAAAACCTTAACATTCCCCATCCAGAGCACTTTCTAGTGCTTGCTAAGCCTTATTTTCAAACAAAACTGTGACACAATTATTGAAATTAAATGGGACTTTAGTGAACAGAAAAATGTCTCTGTCTGTGTCAGGAATTAGGTGGAAGTTGGAGGGATTTTAAGTTAACTTTTTCAAATCTTTCGTATTTCCAGTGGATCTATACGAGGAGTGAACATAAAACTCATTTTGAGAAATTCTAAGAGGTGCTCTTATAATCAACTAGGTTTTAAATTAAAATTTGCACCATGGGCAAAAAGAGTTAGAAATACAAAACAAGTACTAAACAAAAGTGGGTGTGCTTGTGTATGCGTGAGTTAGTCCATACCATTTGTTTAGTTTGGTTTTTTTCTTTGATATGAAAAGTACTATGTAACTAAACCTTTATATATTGCTGTATTCACATGGATGTATCACTTGTATGTTTCCTTTGTGTTCTTGAGAAATAATAGCTACATTCTTTCTATACCTAACCTCTTGGGGAGGCGGGTATTGTACCTTCTAAAGTAGTGTTTGGATTTTTTTCCTCATAAAATGTTCTTTGTCTTTGAAAATATATACATCTTTGAAACAGAATAATAAAATGGATCATTATAAAGTCTCCATATTTGTTTTATAAGTGTAGCCACTATTTACTTATGATGAAACCTTGGCAGTTCTTCTGTATTTATGTGTTGTTCTTGGATGCCATTTATAGGAGTCTGTGTAAGGTGACTGCAGAGCAATCTGTCTGTCGATAGTAAATAAAATACATAATTATTCTGAAGGTTAGGTATACGCTTGGAAGTTGTTATATAGCTGTTGTGTAGGTAGTATTTCAAATCTTACGGGAGATAAAAATTCTGAAAAAGAATTACTGTAGCTCTGTAGAATGTACCATTTTTGGTGCAAGTTGTATAACTAAGAGTCATAAATTTGACTGTGGTATATCAAAATTTTAAAATAAGTGTCGGCTTCTTTTGCTGTGTTTCTAATGTCACTTTTTATGTATACTTTCACCTTTTCTTGTTACACTGTCTCCTGGTAGCTTGTATGTTTACTTGTTTTTTTGCTGATGTGACGAGGTACACTATTTCTCCTTTATGATGATGAGCTATGTCTTGATGAAAACATCTTTTTAAATGCGTGCTTTCCACAATAATAAATCCTTCCCTTTGCAAAACTAAAATGAATTAAGTGGTAACTTCCTGAGTGATTGTTAACATAGCTAAGTTCCTAGAAATGAAATCTGTTCCCAGGTTCTTCGGTCACATCATGTATATCTGAAAATGGTAAGGAGGATGCCTCCAGTAATGCATATTTCAGTAACTGCACTTTCAAGTTTGTATAAAACATGCAATTTGTAATATATGTGTGTAATATATAATACTATCTAAAATGCCTTTTGTGCTGATAGTGTGATAGTAGCATGTGCTTCTAACTTGTTTTTTATTTTAGTATCAGGGTTCACCTTCAAGATTACTGTGTATTCTACAAGTTTATAAAAGGCATCATAGATTCTCTCATGTATGATTTTTTTTCTTTCCATGTGAATTGTTCGTTCTCTCCCTGCTTTTGTGTCTTCTTTCTGACTAGTGACCCTTAAAGACACAACTGGGCGTGTTGCAGAAGCTTTTTCTTACGATTGTAATCAATAAATTTGCCTTCACAGATTGTTTCTAAGCTGAAGGATGAAATTACTCTGATGGAGAGAGAGCATAATGACCTTCAGCTGCACATCGCAAGAACAGACTGGTGGTGTGAGAATCTTGGCATGTGGAAAGCCTTCATTGTCTCAGGCGAGGTATTTCTTTTTTATGGCTTTTATCTTCTGGGTCAGTTCAAAATTGCATGAAGAGAAGAATAAAATCCTGTATATACTTTCCTTGTACCTTTGTGTACACTGTGTATACTTCATGTTTACTTGGGGGGGGGGACACGGACAACACCCTAACCTCTTCTGAACTCCTCTGTTTCCCCAGTGACTACTGCAATGCATATACAAAATTTCTAGTCGTCAGACACTGTTGTAATGGAGTTATAAAAATACCTGCGTGTATGTGGTCTGGTTTTGGGACCGGGTAAAGTAATTTGCTATCTTAGGAGCACTGTTTTCGTGAGAACTGTCTCTTGTTATATTACCATGCTATCACACTTGGGTGCAGTTGTGTCTCTGCTGTGTCTCAAAGATGTAGTACTTACACTTTTGTGTTTTGTATTATTATATTTAACGGCAGTACAGTTTCAAGGGACTAGAATACCCAGAAAGAAAGTGCTTTAAATCTCTGAGTAAGTTGAAGAAGGTAAATTTTTCTTATTTGTCTTGTTCTGCTCTTCTGTTTGGGCATAGGCAGACAATTGTAGAATGAATGTAAAAAAAAAAAATTGTAACGGAAACAAAAAGTATTACTATTTCGCAGCTTTCTGTTAACACCTGCCATGAAAGGAACCCAGTAAATGCTTGTTAAGTAGTAACTGTAGGCTCACACTGTACATAAGCAATCTGCTTGACAGTATCACTTCAGAGAATTACAGATTAATTGGATCTCTACTGGCTTGCCTTCCTGGGCTATTAAGAAAATGTTCCTTGTGTAAGTTTCCTTGAGGTAATTCTTTTCTTGCAAGAAAAAAGTATGTGCTGTTGAGTTTATTTGGCTGTGTCTTGAGCTCTTGCAAACTATTGATGGGTCTGTCAGGAGTTGAACTCATTGTCTGTAAAAGGAGAAATAAATCCAACATGTTAAAAACTTAAGGTGCCATTTTAAAAACCAAATTCTCAATGTGTAATGTCTGAGTTTGTTTTTGTTTTAATGCTGTTTGCAGGTGACACAGTTAAGAACAGTCAAGCTCTTAAGTTGTCTTTAAGAGTTCTCTGTAGTTTTTGAATTCTGTTTTTTTAAAAAAAAGAAAAACAAACAAACAAAACCCAAAAAAACCCAGCAATACCGTGTGCAGCAAAACTGCAGAACGGCAGCTTTCTGGTAAGGGGCACCATAGAGAATGGCCCAGCGTCTCCCTTACTATCAGATGAGAAGGCGGTTAAGCTAAATAAGAGGGAGGTTGGGAGAGGCTTCTAATTACTTGCTGTCTTAATTGTAAGTAGTACTGGATCAGATAATTAAATGTAGGCTTGCATTAATTGTGCTGTTTGCAGCTCTGGGCTTCCAAGGGTAGGCTGAAGAAAATGTTAATGTTGTAGTTATCCATGCTAATTAATTGCACAGGAATGTTCTGTTTGCAGTTGATTATTTTAGGGTGTATGAGTAGGTGACACCATCTTTCTATCTGCAAAATACGCTGTTACTAATCCTAGCGTGTAGTTCTGTGATTTTAGAGAGAGAAAGACTCGGTGGCCCTATGTTTTTTGCAGAAAAGCTTAGTAAAAGTAAATTTTGCTATAGAACTTGAGGTGAAAGTGTAATAGCCTGTCATTGATCTTTTAAACTGATTTACCAAACCAGTTAATAGATAATGCCTAAAAAACTAGAATTACTTAAAACTTGGGAAAAAACTGTGTGTCCAAACTGTTGTTTGTACTCTCTTAGCTTGAATCTTTCAGTCTTTACAGTTTTGAGTCATATAAATGCACTGGCTCTGTGTGTGTGAAATATATATAAAAAATTGATGTATATGGTATAACCTACAGGTGTCTTTTGGTAGCTGATACTTGTGATAAAACTGTCTTTGGAGACTCAGTGTTTTGGCTGGTTGGTAGAGGTTGAAAAAAAAAAAAAAGACCGCAGGAACATGCAGAATGAGGGGACTCATGAGAACAACTTGTCTAATTCTGTGAGTCACTTCCCTGTGACAGGTATATTCCCCCCATACTAGCAGGTGTAAAACTTAAAGCTGCATAACCTAACCTGCTCTACTTGTTTTAATGGTTTTGGCCTTGTATTGTTTCATACTGTAAGAGATCTTCTGCCTCCTCTGTCCAAAGGAAAAAATACTGTTTCAGAGCATAATGTCTTTATAAAAATCTGTTACTTTCATAAGGAATGGAGCTTGTGGATTTGAATAAGGTGAAAAAATAGCTTGTCATACTCATTTAAATATCTTGGAATTTAGGATGTTTATGCTCAGTGGAAGTTAAGAAAATTAGCTTCCTGTGAATTGAGGAAAACAACAGTGTGCCCGATAGGCCTTCTGCATGGTCTTTCTATGCCTAAAAGGGACTTTGAAGGGACTCAGCGGTCTGGTTAGCCCCTATTTCACTGCTGCACAGCTTGGGTGGGCTGTTTCAGGGAGCTGCTCTGACTGAAGGAATTTTCTGGTGAGTCATACAGTTCTTCACTGGCTTAATGACTGGGCTAATTTTTGTTAATGTTTAATCATTCCTGATGGATGTCTGGAGCAGCCCTTAGTGCTTCTAACAGGTGGTTCGACGGCTTTCCTTGGCAGCTTTACTAACCTATTATTACAGTTTTTGCTAATGTTAAGTTTGTATTTTACCTACTGCAGCTAACAGCTGCAGCTTCTCCTGGAAAGTATTTAATAATACTTGTTCCTCATTTGTTTTTGCAATATTTCATGGAATGTTTCTTCCTGTTACCACATCACACACCCAGGTAAAAGGCGCTCACCTCTGGCGTGCACCTTGTAGATTTTATTAACAGATGTAGGTGTGTCAACATCCTTGTTCGGATCTGTCTCTATCTGCTTTGGGACTTTACGCCTCCTAGGGAGAAGGTAGAAATCCTTTGTGGTAGAAGGTAGAGGTCCCCTTGTGGACTAGGTATCTGTGGCATGCCTAGTGGACAGTAAATTCTGAAATAACTAACCTTTACATTGTCTTGAGGCTATGTAGTTGCTGCTGATGGGAAGGCAAAAAAAAGACAAACAAAAAACCCAAACAAACAAACAAACAAAACTAAAGAAAAAAAAAAACCCAACCAACAACAAAAAAAACCCAACCAACAACAAAAAAACGAAAAAACCCCACAATAGCCTGAAGCCGCTTGGGGTACTTGAGGGCTAATTCTGTCCTTGCCAGGTAAATAGCAGTGAGTAACCTGGAAGACTCATGTGTAAACTGAGGAAAAGGGCTGAGAAAGGGCTGAGGAGCAGACCTGGGGAAATGCCATCCCTGGGGCGAATTCTGAGAGCCCTTGCCAGTGCTGTGAAATGATGGGGGCTGAGACTATCACAGGACCATTGGACTTGGAAAACCAAACTGGAGCACAAATGTTACGTTTATGCTCATGAAGAATCAGAGCTGGAAGAAGGTTAGGATGGTTCTCAGAAAGAATTGGATGATTTTTAGGATGGGAGCAACAGAATTGTGGTGAAATCTCACAGCATGGCATGCGCGAGGTGTGGCTTTCAGCAGGAACGCTGGGGTTCAACTCCGACCCATTGGAGCACCTTTTGGCCGGAAGCAGTAGGTTCACTGGTGGCTTGTCAGATGTGCAGTTCATCTTGAGTGGACTGCAGGTGTGAAAAAGACAAATGTGGCCCTCGAATACATCAGGAGAGGAGATTGCATTTGAGATGAAGTGTTACAGTCGCTCTGCAGGTGCTGGGCCGTTGCATTTGAGAAGGGTGGAATTGAATGGATTGAATGACGAGCTTCTCCCATGAGAAGTGATTGTGGAAGCACTTTTGTTTGCTCAGCTTGGCAAATGGGAGACTCAGAGGAATACGGCTGTCCATTAAAAACACATCAATAAGGGAAAACATTAGGGAGGGGTGAAGAGCTGTTGGAACAAATGGGGAATGAGTTTGGAAATTGAAAGTAAACTTCCAGTGACCAGTGTGAGGGTCTAGAGCTGACTTTCAGTGTAATGGGCGTGGAAAAAAACCAATTTCTTCACAACTTTGAATTTCATTTATGATAGCAGCTGTATGAGATGGTGCCTGTTACAGCAAAGGACTAGATCTCATGGTTTAGAAGACCCCACTAACATCCCATTTTTCTGTGCATTTTCCAGTTGACTCGTTAATTTGGAAAAACAAATGCACAAGTACTTCAATTGGTCAGAAATTCTGCTTTCTTAAGAAAATCTTGAAGACTTTCAGATATTTATATGAGGGTATTTGAAGGAAGTGTTAATGTGTCTCCATCTAGTAATTAGAATTTAATGATTTTGCACATGGATCCTAACTTGAAAGCAAACGGAGTATTAAGTCCTTCCATTTTGAGAATGTCCTTCCAGAGGGATGACTGTCTCCTCACAATTACAGTTCAGATGACCCTACGCACATGCAAATCCCTGCCCTGGGGATGAATGCGTAATTGAGAATGATACACGTGACTCAAATCAGCATTTTCAGCACTGATTCCCCAGTTTTCAAAAGTGGCTGCTAGGAGGTGTTTGTGAGTCACCTGCAAACACAAATCCAGTCTTGCCCAGGGCTAGGCACAGCAGGGACTATCCCAGGAGATCCCAGTCCTTCTGTGCCAGGTCCTTCTGACCTTCATTTTGGAGGCAATGCAAGCATCTCTTTCTGCAGTAGTCTGGCAGGAGAAAGGCAGTTCCCCAAATAGCTGTGCTGGGAACCAGGCACGTTTTCAGACGTTCAAGCTGGTGCTTTGTATTCTGTCTGGGTGCTGCTGCAGCTTTTTTTAGAGAAAGATTTGAAACCTAGGCCTCAGATTGGGTTTCCCAGTGGTCCATGTGCACCTTTGGGAGGAGTGCATTGCAGGGAGTATTCTCCATGTACAGCTCTGAACAGCCATAAAATATGAAGATACATTTTAGTTGTGTGTCTTTTACAATGGTGATGCAGCCACTCGTCAAATTATCTGTGACTAGCATTAAGTGTTGTCAGACTTCTACAGGCTTCTCAGGAAATTTTAAAGTTTATTCTTATCCTAATTGGATTAGTTAATTATTCTTTAAAAAAAAAAAAAAGGCCCCAAAAGCTTAAAAATTACTTTCCTCAAAAAGATTGTGAGAGTGTTATTTTATAATTACCTTTCCGTTATTTGTGTGTATATTAAGGTGTGCATTTGAGAGTTTGACTTGGCAAAAAAAGTTATGTATTTCATGCATTGCCCTTATTTGCCTTTCATAATCTATTTGTCTGTCTATTTAAAATAAGTAAACAAAAATCCGTTACCATTAGGGCATAAGGTGAAATTCTAGGTGGCTCGTCAAATTAAGAAATACTATGATCACACTGCTGCTGTTGTCTCAAGAAAAATTGTTTAGCTTCTTTGCTGTAGTTATCCCATTTGCACAATATGGTTGATCGGTCCTCCTTCCTCTGGCTGTTGTACAGCTCGATTTATTAGTATTTTTGTAAAGTTGTGAGCCCCTGGGAAATAAATACCGCATGGATACTGTGTGTTCTGTGCATGCAGAATAGCTCAAGTGAGCAGAGAAGTCTCTCTGAGACAGCACCAGCTGCCGCAGGGCCCAGCTGCAGAGCTACTGTGCCTGGCACGTGGGTGAGCCTTGGCATGAGTACTGGGAGAGAAGGGTGGGAATACTGGGAGAACAGTCAGGAAAATGCAGATGGGAGAGATGGAGTATTGGTAAGCAATCAGAAAGCTATGTGGTAGGTACCTTAAAAACTGAAATAATACACGCAGCTGTTCAAAGAAGACATGTCAGGGAGATTTGATTGCTGATGCACAGCATTGCAAAGCTGTAGGTAAAGTGTAACAGTGGCTACCTGGAGGAACTGATTCAGGACTGACATAGCATTTTGGGTAAAGTTTAGTCCATTAAGGGTATTGCTCCATGTGTAGCCTTCAAACTGCAAGAGAAGCATGGGACGGTGATGATGACTGACTTGGCAAGTCAATCATCTGGTAGCCCAAATGTTCCACTGTTTGCTCGCAAAGTAATATACCTTTTCTGTTGGTTTCTTCCCCACAAGGTTTTAGAAGAGAACGGAGAACAAGTGCCCTGTTACTCTGTAATGGTGAGTTTACAAGAAGTTGGTGGAGCTGAAACTAAGAACTGGACTGTTCCCAGGAAGCTCAGTGAGTTTCAGAACCTACACCGGAAACTCAGTGAGGTACGAATCTCAGTTAGGGGAGCAAGAAGATGCAAATTGCTAAAATTTGTCAGAATGATGCTTGCAGAGGGGAAAACCAGAAAAAAAATTAGTATTACCAGTTTTTATTCTAGCCTTTTGCCTTCTAGCCTCTTAGAGTTAGTTTTCTATCTGCATCTTTCTGGCCTCTGGCAGATGCTTATAAAACCTGTTTATAATTTTTTTTTTTTTTCTTACTAATGAATGTTTTACTAGACTAACCCAATGTCAAAATGGTATATGCTCTGCACTGTCATGCAAGAGCCTGATGTGAAAAATAGATTTTGTCTGTGGCTTCCATGGAAGTATTATTAAGGACAGCTCTTGGGGACAGAGAAGATTTCCTTTTACAGCGCTTTGACCTTTCTGTCTGATAAGGGATAGATAATGATGGTGGTGTAAGGGGAAAGGTTTAGATGTGTCAGCCCATAGTGGGTAAGGGAAGGTGTTTTTCGAGTTGCTGAGAGGGGTG
Source organism: Burhinus oedicnemus (assembly GCA_008921705.1). Lineage (NCBI taxonomy): Eukaryota > Metazoa > Chordata > Aves > Charadriiformes > Burhinidae > Burhinus > Burhinus oedicnemus. The sequence goes on from VFFE01008299.1 coordinate 479,190, forward strand.
CGGAAGGAAGATGAGAGTACAAAGGAGTCTTTTCATTTCTGTTCTGAACCACCTGTGTTTTTCTGAACATGTATGTTAAGTGAGCTCTCTTTTCTCCTACACAGTGTTTTCCGTCATTAAAGAAAGTTCAGTTGCCTTCCCTCAGCAAGCTGCCCTTCAAATCCATAGACCAGAAATTCATGGAGAAGTCCAAGAACCAGCTTAATAACTTTCTGCAGGTAAGAAACAAAGACAAAAACACCGGATGTCTAAACAGGAGAATTAAGTCATGCCTCTGGAGTGGATGTTGTCTCTCTATTGACTAAAGATAGAGTCTAGAACAAATGGGTCATTTGTAAGGTTTGACACTATAAATGTCAAAGTTGTCTAGAATGCCTGAAGTTGAGATGAGTTTGGCTGATAGTAACCATTCCTCTAGTGGCAAGTTAATTTAAACTTTGATTAATTAATAAGTAGTAAATAGTGAATTCTGTAATTGCCACTTTTAACTACAAAACTTCACAACAAATTTCTTACAAATGAGAACTTTTAAAAAGAAAGTTGTAAGATTAAAAACTTTAATCTTACTAGTTCTAAACTTTAGAACTAGCTTCTTAAAGTATCTTTGAAGTATCTCTGCGAGACACGAATTATTTTTTTTTTCCTCACTGTACTTCTGAGCCATGTCTTAATCAGTTTTACTGGATGGCCTGACACATCTTGTTCCTTAACAAGAAATATTTAATTGATGTGTTGTTTCTGTCATTTTTCTTTCACAGAAATTGCTCTCTGATGAAAGACTCTGCCAGAGTGAAGCACTTTACGCCTTCTTGAGCCCTTCCCCTGAGCACCTCAAAGTTATTGATGTGCAAGGAAAGAAGTCATCTTTTTCACTCTCCTCATTTCTAGAACGACTTCCTGGTGATTTGTTTTCTCATCAGGAGGTAAGTGGTAGAAAAGTAATCTTCCAAATTTAATTACTTATCCAAAGTAAGCAGGGAGAGCCATTAATATAATGCATTTGAATGGCAGATAATATTGGATAGCATTTCCAAAGGTCATTTTTAATTTACTGTAGGTGAACAGAGTCAGAAATAAGAGCTGTCTATGAATTGAAAAGGTGTTTATTAATACAATAAGTTTCTTGCCCTTTGATGAATATATATAGGCAAATGTGTAACCTATCACAAATAAATGAATTGCGGTCCCTGTGAGCTTGTTTATTTTTTATAGCAGAATTTCCCACTTTTTGTGCTCTTGACATGCGTATTTTGAGGGGTTTTGACAGGAATTTTGGCAAATGGTACAGGCTTGCTGAGCGAATTTGCAAATACAGGCAGAAGCCCATGTGGGCCAAGCAGTTGGAGACTTTGATACTAAGCCATAAAAAACCATTGTCTTTCAAACTGCAGTGAAGAATAGATTAGTGACTAAAATAGCTCATTGACTCAAATCAGCTATAATTCCATGGCGCTCTATTCTGTGTGTTTCATGTTACAGCGATGCAGCCTCCAAGGAGCTGTTTCTATTCCCCTATTTAGCTATATGTTATATGAAATAATTCTTTTCTTACGTGCTGTAGTTGTCTGCAGTGGATGGGCCTTCTGCAAGATAAATGGAGTTTGGGGAACTTGTACAGTTCTAATCTGTTGAGAGGCTAAAAGGTGGTCTTGCATCTCTCAGGAATAAGAAAATCCTATATATTTTAATTTTTAAAAATGGCGCTTTATTTGCACCTAGATGCTGAATGCAATATGTCTCATTTCGGAGTCATAAATGCAAAGAAAGTTTGAGGAACTAATTTTACATTTCGATAAAAGTACTGCAGTTCTGAAAACAAAAGTGCGTTCACTAAAGAGACTGTTAGATAGAAGTAGCATAGAAGCATGAAGCTATTTGTATTTCACTATTTAATTGAAAAACATCCTCAAGAAAAAAGCCAGACTGCATGTATATTGTATTACTTGAGTGTGTAGGAGGAAATAGTTAGGAAATATGGGAGAAGGAAAGGGAGTTTGTAACAAGAGTGTGTGAGAGAAGAGAGAACAAAGAAATGAAGCAGAAATGAAGCAACTGGTAGTGAAAAAACATGAAGGAAGTAGAGCAAAAAATGCCCAGATAATGTGGCAACAGAGAAGCTGGAACACAACTTCTTAGTTTAAATGTAATACTATTACTTACTTGTTACTTGTGGGACTAGGAGCTTAATTTTGGCTAGACTGTATTATGCCAGGCACTGTGTAAATGCAGACAAAGACCATCCCGCTTCCCATCGCCTTCCCTCTCCTCTCCCCTCCTTCCCTAAGCTTAAACATAAGATGAGACAATAGAATACAGATGGCAGGAGTACAGGAAACTGTTAGACGCTCTGAACCAGTATGGCAAACATTTGTTTAAAAATAATGATAAAATTAAGTGGAAGGAGGGGAATTGTGAGGTTGTCTGGGATCAGCTCTAATTTTTCTTGGACACCCTTGTCTTTCAGTGTGAGCTTTAGATCAGCTCAGTCTTGCCCAGTGATAGCATTTTAGATAATTTACTAAAGCAGTTAAACTACCACACATTACAAAGCTGTTAGAGTTGTGTTCTCTTTGTAACTCAGAATTCCTAGTTTAGTTTGTATTTTGGACTTTGTAGAATGCTCTCATACAGCTTGCTCTTTGCCTTTTACATCTCATCTCACACTTTTCAAATATGTGTTAGAGCAACAATATTACCTCGAGTGCTGTTTTCAGGATTAGATATTGCAGCAATTTTGAATCTCTTACGTATACAGCTCCTTGGACAGGGCTAGCTTTAGAATATATTTCTTAGCTCTCAAGACCAAAACTAAATCGGAGGAAAAAATGCAGTTAACACCATCTAGAGGAAATGCTTTTAGGTAAGGAAGTGTTAATGGATAGAAAATGCACTGTGGTGTAAGAATTGCATTTTCTAAATGATAGAGGATTCACTGAACAGCAGAAAAATAGAGCAGGGGCCTCATAGAGGTCATCAGGTCTACCCTCCTGCTCCAAGCAGACTCAAATGTACTGGCAAAATTCTTGGCACATGTTTGTCTAATGTGTTTTTAAACCTCTGATAACTGATGTTCTCTAGCCAAGCAAGGCAGCGTATCCCAGTTCTCAGCTATCTTCATGGTTAGAAACCTTTTCTTACTGTCTGACCTAAATCTCCCTTCTTTAGCCAGCTTGTTCTGTCTGCAGCAAACACCGAACAGTTCAGGTTAGGATCATCTCAGTTATCAGGAGTTACTACTTTCCTTTTGTCTTTTGTTCTTTTATGCTTTTATTTCTTAGACTCAGCAGCCCCAATTTCTCTTTTTGTTAGGTTGTTTTATTTAGTTCTTAGCGTTCTTAGTGTTTTGCTCTGGACTTACCTGATTATCCATATTTTTCTTGGAAATGTGGTGACTAAAGTTTGAAACACGCTGCTTCAACTAGGTTTTCCTATTCCCATGTATGAAAATAATTTTTATATCTATATGTGTATGTATCTCGTACAAACAGTGTTTGTGCTTAAACATCGTGGTATTACACTTGCCTCTTCCACAGCAGTATGGCCCAGGGATCTTTTTCTGTAGTGTTATCAATATCAATTGTTTTGTTTCCTACGTTTACACAGTGGGTTATTGCTGCTTTGCATCTGTCTTTATCGAACCCTGTGGGCTCAACTACAAATTCAGTAAGCTTATTTTCTGTTCTGTTGCCCAAGAGCTTAATGAAAATATGGGATGATGTCTACTATGAAAAATTTAATACAACATAATTTTTTGAATAATTAAAATAACGAAGGACCAAGAAGCCTATTAACCAGAGGAAGATAGTGAGCAGGACTGGAGTTGGCTCTAGACTACGTCCCTGGAGAAAACTCTGTTCATCGTCAGTGAATTTGTGTGCTTGTGTGATAAGATGGGTAACGATTTGTGGTTTCCTTGTGTGGCATTTTGTATCAGTATGGTTTGGCTTTTTGTTCCCTGTCCTTGGTCACAGCTTAGCCTACCATTAACAGAAGGCTGTAAAAGCTGGGTCACATTAGGCTGTGGAAGCCAGTAAACAGGGGAGTCTACGTGAACGTTTACAGTGCAATTCAGTGCTGTGGGTTTTTTTCATTTGTTTTTCTGGTTATGAGCAGAGAAGCAGCATCTCAAGTAGTGCTAGAGAAAATGCCAGATGTGACACAGGAAGTGAAGGGTACAGGATATATAAGTGTTGGAATATGCAACACTGTGGAGTTACTTATTTATAGACTACTATGCAGTGTCATGCCTGGAGAAGATTGTCAGGGACTGGAAATGTACCTGAAGTCAATGACGGGCTTTAGATGGGATTTGGAGGGTGTGAGGAAGGAGTAAGATAAACTGATGTACAGCTGAGACACTGTAGGATACTCTCTGTACAGCAGGGTACAAATGACAGGCAAGGGATGACTGAAAGATTGTGACCATAAGAATAAGGCCAAGAAAAACACCAAAATAATGCAAGAGAAATAGAGCCATGAAGCAGATTTTCCAGACTAGGTGATGGGGGAGGTGGGGGGAAGCACTATTAGATGATGGCATGATAAGGAAGAAAGGAAGGCAAAGGAAGAGATGACGGATTTCTTTGAAAACCGGGGCTGAAGAAAGAAAACTTGTCTGCCCACCATCCTGACCATTCCTGAACCAGAGACTGGGGCATTGTACCAGCCTCAGTGGGGGTCAGGTCTACCTCACTGTGGCTTTGCTCTAAGCAGGGGAAAATCCAGGAAAACAGAGAGATGTGCTGGCTGCCTTGAGTAGTGGTAGGTGGTGTAGTCCTGGTGCTGAAGCAGATCTTCATCACACTGAGAAACCACCTGCTGTCTGCTCTTCATTCTTGAATAAATGGTACTGCCAAAACTGAGGTGGTTCAATCCGTTCTCCTGTGAACCTTATTCTGAATAACTCTACTCCCTTTGGTACCCTGAGCTTGGGTATCCTCAGGCTCAGATCACCAAGTATCACCGTAGTATGTTTTTGCCTGGGACTGGTACTTGTTAGTGGTGCTTGTCTTTGCAGTGGTTGGTTCATCTTCTGCTGCCCGCTTACAGCAAGGACAACTTGCTGGTGCCTGATCCCACTGAGTGGCTTCAGCTGTGCAAGGCACTGTCTGCTCTCCAGGGGAGCCAGCTGCCTGCTTCTCCATATGCAATAACCAGATTCTCCCCCTTTCTTCCTAGCCGCTTGCGTCGCAAACAGCTCCAGCTGGCTAGCTCCCCATGCTGGATGCCCTTCAGGGGTATTGTGTCAGAGGAGCCTCCTTTGCAATCACAAACCCCTCTGAGTGCCATCTCCTCCTTACAGCTCTCACCTGCTTCCTAGCAGTACATGGCTTCCACATCAGCTGCCTTCCCTTATCCAGCTAGCATTGGCAGGGCAATGCGGGCAGCGGACCCTGCAAATCTGGGCAGATCCCCCCAACATTGAGGTGCTTAATGGGGCAAGGCTGCAGACAGAAGATCTAGCAGGGGTGATGGCTCCAGCAGTGCAGCGTGTCCTCATTGCTCTTGTCCGGTGGGAAGTGCAATCCCTTTTCAAAATCCCTGGTGAGGTTGCTGTCTGCCGTATCCTGCCAGCAGCAGAGTTGGTGGCTCTAATGCCCCTTAAGAGGGCTGGCTGTGCTCCTTCCCCAGGGCATGGCAGTAACTAAATCCATTCTGGAAGAAGGATGGGGAACTGCAGTGCATACCCATGTTGTGTCTCTCTTCCCAGGAAGAAACGGAAGAGGATAGTGACCTGTCGGACTACGGAGAGGAGGTGGATGGGAAGAGGGACTCTCTTGCTGAACCATGTTTCATGCTGATTGGAGAGATTTTTGAGCTGCGAGGAAGTAAGCTGTAAACCTGCTTGTTTGCTAGTGGAATCTGTTGGCAAAGAAATCTGGGGCACTTTGTAATTCGGATTTCCCTGCTTTTTCAAAAAGTGGAAATGTTCTTGTAATCTATATAGCCAGTTTGTTTGGAACAGAGCTGTTCTTCAGTAGTTCATAACTGGTGCTTTCATTCAAAAGTGAAATTTCAATATAACATGGCAATAAGGGAGAGCATTTGCCTTCAGTATTCTAAAGTTTTCCATTTAGGTTCTGGAAAAAACAGAAAAGTACAAAAGCATGTTTTCTGTAAATAGGCTGCGTGTTAGAATGTATGAAGGAAGGAAAGATGGCTTCATTACAGAACATGTCACTGACAAAGTAACATAATTTTAATGTCCGTTTTAAGTGTATTATGTATGTACTTTAGTTCTACGATTTGTATAGTGGAAAAGATGCTAGAATTGTGGCATCTTTCAGTACCAGATTGTTATTTCCTCCTCTACATAAATAAATGACGGTAATAAAGAAAACTACTTTTTGTTTCTATTTGAATGTGCAGCCACACTTGATGCTCTGTAAAATTATTTACAGGGTAACTATTACAAAATGCAACACCTTCCAAAAATGGCAGATGTATCTTCCAAATATAGACTTTCTTGTGCTGATAGAGAATGGCATGAAAGAAAGATTAACCAGTAATTATTAGGAAGCACTCACATTTGTTTCCTTTATTTGTAATGAAAAGCTAACTGCTTGGTTTATTTGACTGAAAATGTTTTCAGAATTTTAATGCTGCTGCTGTGTGTACAACATTATACTAGTAGGTATGAAAAGGGTGAATTTTGAGGGGTTTTCGTTTTTCTAGTAGAAAAAGGGGTTTGAGTAGTATGGCTCAGTAAACTTGAAATATTCTTAAACATAAAAGTTTACAGTATAAACTACAAATGCATATTACAGATATGTTTATTTAATCTGCAAGAATTAAAAACCATATAGCAAACAGTACAGGGAAAGCAGTCAAGAAAAATGAGACCCATTTACAATTAGTGAAAACTTATAAAGGATTATAACAGATATGTTTACTATAGGGCTGGGGCGGGGAGGGTTGCAGGGAGGCAGGGAGGAAGACTTTGGATGTGATCGTGGGTTCTCTAATGTTATTGAACTCCTGATCTTTATTTTCTGTTATTTTTCATTGTTCTAGTGTTCAAGTGGGTCAGAAAAACATTAATTGCACTAGTACAAGTCACTTTTGGAAGAACTATCAACAAGTAAGTAGCTGTTAGTTAAACTAAACCTGCATCATTGTTCTATGAAAAAAAAAAAAAGGCTGAGAGCAGAATTCTTAAAAAAAAAAATAAAATAAAATTGGACATTCTGTTGTATATGATAATCTGCATTTGTTTTCCACAGCTCCATTTACAAATACATGATGTTGATTAGAGAAGACAGAGATACGGGAATTATCTTTTTCCTTATTTTTTCCCCTACACAGTGGGAAAAACACAATATTTAATGGTATTTCATTTTTTTCTCTCTATATATAGATATATATCTCTCTCTATATGTATAAAAAAAACCCCAAACAACTTGCTATCTTGTTTTTCTGAACAGCCTGGCTCTGAATGGCTTTCATTAGTTTGTGCTTTATCTTTCAGTCCCATGAAGATTTTTGACAGATCTGAAAATAGGTTACCCTTTTCAGTAATTTCTTTCAAATCACAGAATCATAGAATGGTTTGGGTTGGAAGGGACCTTAAAGATCATCTAGTTCCAACCCCCCTGCCATGGGCAGGGACACCTCCCACTAGACCAGGTTGCTCAAAGCCCCATCCAACCTGGCCTTGAACACCTCCAGGGATGGGGCAGCCACAGCTGCTCTGGGCAACCTGGGCCAGTGTCTCACCACCCTCACAGCGAAAAATTTCTTCCTAATATCTAATCTAAATCTCCCCTCTTGCAGTTTAAAACCATTACGCCTCGTCCTGTCACAACAGGCCCCACTAAAAAGTTTGTCCCCATCTTTCCTGTAGGCCCCTTTAAGTACTGGAAGGCCACAAGGTCTCCGCAGAGCCTTCTCTTCTCCAGGCTGAACAACCTCAACTCTCTCAGCCTGTCCTCACAGCAGAGGGGCTCCAGCCCTCTCATCATCTTTGTGGCCCTCCTGGAATCACTCTGGCAGGACCATGTCCTTATTTTGGGGTCCTCAGAGCTGGGCAGAGTCTACAGGTGGGGTCTCCTGAGAGCAGGGTAGAGGGGGAGAATCACCTCCCTTGATCAAATAAAATCAAATACATATTTCTCTAAAGTGACTGAAATAATATGTATACATAATGAGATTCATTAATCTATTACATGAAGCCTGTACACGTGTAACAGTGATGTGTTTTCATAAAGGTATTTTTCTGTATCATTTGAAGACATGTCTGCCAAGTGAGGCCTGGGTGAGGCTATGAAGTAAGCGTGCATGTCTGTACACACCTTTCATTTGGAAAGCTATATCATTGGTCAGAAAAAGTTTGGAAAAGTATTCCACCAACAGAACAGGCTGTTCCTTCATCCAGTCAGTGACTAAATTTGCACATGCCGGTGTGGCTTTTAAAACCTCTCACGTTTGTTACGTAGCGGTAAATTGGACAAGAAGTGATGGAAAGTTACACAGTTGACTCCCGGTGAGCTCATGGTCTCTGACAGTATCCATTCACTAAGTTTTAAATTGGTCGGTTCATTTGTTCACACACTGCTGATAACTAGCATGAAAGACACCTGAGAGAGGACAGAGAATGTATGTGAGCACAGCATGCGTGCAGCGTTGCTATATAGCTTTTTACATGTTGGTTGGATTTTTGCATTTATTGATGTTAAGGGTTTTGGCCGTACTGTGGCACAGTCAGGCAGTACCGCCTGGAGCCTGCTGTCTACCGCAGACTCTGTGCTGAAGGCTACAGTGAGTGTCTGCAGCCACGGGAGGAGGCTGCTGTGTCTGTCTGCAATCTCTTCCCTAACGTGCTGTTGGTATCTGTGAGGGAACTTACTGTGCTTTTATCAAAACTTCATCTGTTTTTATCCCACCAGGCACATCTGTGCGTGCAACTAGTTTGAAGGTCGCTGCAGTTAGTTAGCTGATTTTTATGTCTTTACCCAGTGGAGCCCTTGTACTGCCCATCCTTGAAATATATACATGTTTCAGTGTAGTACTTGTAACTTGTAATATGTGTTTTTGGATTACACTGAAATACAGCCTTCTCCACACTTCAGTAAGGCATCTGGAGTGACCTAGATCCTAGAGCACCCAGAGCTGAATATGACTTGCTGCAATGCTGGTGGAATCAGCTCAGATAAATTGCAATAATTACCTGGAAATAAGCATCACTTCTACTGCTTTCAGGAGTAAAAAGAATAAATCTGCATAAAATACGAAAGCCCAGCTCTGATGTGCTCCCTTCTACGCTTCTTTACAGGCAAATCCGTGACACTGTACACTGGATGTTCAGTGAACCAATGCTTGTTTACTATATTGGTGTGTTTCGAGATGCTTTTTGGCCAAATGGAAAGTTAGCACCACCACCGAGAGCCAAGAGCGATGAACAAAAGCAGGAGACAAAACAGAGAGCACAGCAAAAACTACTTGAAAACATTCCAGGTGAGATCACTTTCATTCTGCTTAATCATGGATTTAATAACTAGTAAGGAAACCAGTTAATCAAATAGTCTTTGCTGCATTTTAGATTTTTTCTGTAGAGTTGTAAATTACGGTTATTTGCATAAATAAAAGGGCATGGATTCGGGTATTATTGGCGCATGTAAAATCCGGTATCACTCTACTTCTGTCTGTATGTAATATTCATCAAGGAATTTAAGTTAAGACTCTCTCTGCTGGTTCTCTGAGAGCAAATACCAGGTGGTTCTGCTCCCTGGAACTACTTGACTGTGGTAGGTTGACCCTGGCTGGACACCAGGTGCCCACCAAAGCCGCTCTATCACTCCCGTCCTCAGCTGGACAGGGGAGAGAAAATACAACAAAAGGCTTGTGGGTTGAGATAAGGACAGGGAGGTCACTCAGCGATTACCATCGACTTGGGGAAATTAATTTAATTTATTACCAATCAAATCAGGGTAGGATAATGAAAAATAAAAACTAAATCTTAAAATACCTCCCCCCACCCCTTCTTTCCAGGCTCAACTTCAGTCCCCATTTCTCTACCTCCTCCCCCTGAGCAGCGCAGGAGGACAGGGAATAGGGGTTGTGGTCAGTTCATCACACGTTGTCTCTGCTGCCCCTTCCTCTGCAGGGGGAGGACTCCTCGCACTCTTCCCCTGCTCCAGTGTGGGGTCCCTGCCATGGGAGACAGTCCTCCGTGAACTTCTCCAACCTGAGTCCTTCCCACGGGCTGCAGTTCTTCATGAACTGCTCCAGTGTGGGTCCCTTCCACGGGGTGCAGTCCTTTGGGAACAGACTGCTCCAGCGTGGGAGGTTACAAGTCCTGCCAGCAAACCTGCCCCAGCATGGGCTTCTCTCTCCACGGGTCCGCAGGTCCTGCCAGGAGCCTGCTCCAGCACGGGCTTCCCACGGGGTCACAGTGTCCTTCAGCCATCTGCCTGCTCTGGCATGGGGTTGTCCACAGGCTGCAGGTGGATATCTGCTCCACCGTGGACCTCCATGAGCTGCAGGGGGACAGCCTGCCTCACCGTGGTCTTCACCACGGGCTGGGGGGGAATCTCTGCTCAGGCCCCTGGAGCACCTCCTCCCCCTCCATCTTTGCTGACCTTGGTGTCTGCAGAGCTGTTGCTCTCGCACATTCTCACTCCTCTCCTCTGGTTGCTGTTGTTCCCCATCTTAACTATGTTATCCCAGAGATGCTACCACTGTCGCTGATGGGCTCAGCTGGCATTGGCTCTGTCAGACACAGGGGAAGCTTCTAGCAGCTTCTCACAGAAGCCACCCCTGTAGCCCCCCTGCTACCAAAACCTTGCCACACAAACCCAATACAAATAAGGATCATTTTGGCCTTACTCTTTGCCTCTCCTTATCCATCTGGTAAAGGGCATGGATTTGGGTATTATTGGTGAATGCAAAATCCAGTATTGCTCTTCCGTCTGTATGTAATATTCATCGAGAAATCTAAATCAAGACTCTCTGTGAGCAAATACCAGCTGGTTCTGCTACCTGAAACTACTTGACAAATAGGGAGAGTGGCACCACCCCAATTGCTTCTTCCTCTTACATTTCAAAATTGAAGAGGAAGCTCTACCCACGCTGTCAGCGTTGTGTGTTGCTGTCTCTTTCTGGTAAGAGGTTTCAGGGCACAGAGTGTTAGAGGGACCTGCAGCCTGGATAGAAGCATCCTAGATTGAGTGGGGTTTCCAGGCCTTCCCTTTGCCGGCCCTTACCTCCCAGGCCCAGGCAGCTTCCTCTTCCGCGTGCGTGTTTCTGGGGCACCCTTCTGCGATGCTCCATCCCGTCCCACTCACAGGGCAGGCAATCCAGGTGCATCAGGCTGACTCTTCAGAGTCCAAAGGCACCTAACTGGGAGGAACCAAAATTCATTCCATTTAGCCCTTGGAAATGCACTTAAACATAGTTTGAATGCTTTTTATTTCCCCTCCATCTGAACAGAAGGTACTTTAATGAGCTATTTTATGATTTCACTCAGATAGCTCATATATCCCCTTGCATTAGGTTGTTTAATCAACTTTTACTGCAAAAATAGCAGCAGGTATGCATGCAAAATAGTCATCATTTGATGTGTAAAGAGCCCTCTTTACTCTCTATGTCATATACTTACCTAAAGTAGCCTTCCGTAGCTGGCTTGTGGTTTCGTTTGTTTGTTTCTGAGTTAGGAGAGATGTGTCAGGACATAGCTGAATGCATCTGAAGTTAATGATGAAACATTGGATCACTATTTAGTCTCTAATCCAAAATGTAAATAATGGACTTGGAATTCTCTTACCTGATTACTTGTGAGAAGTATTTTCTGTGAAGATTGAGAGGCAATTAAAGTGCTAAGTCTGTTTTAACTGTTGTAGGAATTCTGTCTGTGGCTGAAGGTGCATTTAAGTGAATGGTTTAATAATGTATTAGGCTTGACGCTGCGAGGTGAACTATCGAAAAGGCATTCTATATATCATGTTAAAACACTTAAAATGTTGTCATTGGGATGCATACATTATCATTTAACTTGAGTCACTTGAGAATCAGGGTATGTTTTAACCTGTGACCTAAGTTCCCTGTGTGTTTTTAAAAGGTTGGTGAGTGGGGGCTATGTATCTTGTAACCAATGTCCGCAAGGCGGGGTGGCTTTGTTTCCCCTCCTTACATATTTATGAGTAGCAGCGTTAGCTGCAGGTTTCGCCTAGCACTGAAGTAACGTTTGTTGCAGATACTCTGCAGAGTCTTGTTGGACAACAAAATGCCCGTCATGGTGTAGTGAAAGTGTTCAATGCGTTGCAAGAAAGAAAGGCTAACAAGCATCTACTCTACGTGAGTAACCAGAAAACTAGCCTTTTAACTTTATTGTCCTGTTAATTGCTGAGCTCTGCTCACTCAATCTCAGAGCCTGGGGTGTGCGTTCTTACAGAGATTTACCTTGGACCGTTGTTCAGTGTACAAGTAACCTTTTCTGTTATTAAAATAAGTCAGAAAAAATGTACTTGGCTCTATCCTTTGACTAATTTTGAATAACAAAAAGCTGTTAAGTTTGTTTTTAAACTGTTTTTAGCTTTTGTCTTTTTAATGAGTTTAGGTTTAAAAACAGTATTGCTTTTGTCTAAAAGAGACCCTCTACCACATCCAACTTGCTGCCTAAGGTGCAAACTAATTTCTTCATATAGCTGAGAAAAATAAACATACTTTGGCGAATCCTAGGAAAGGAGAGCTCCGGGATGAGCTGACAGTTAGGACATGTTAGCCCTCTGAAAGTCCCTCTCCTCTACTGTTGGTTGGGACTGGTCGGAGCATGCAGTTGGATCCTTAGTCAGTGTCTTCTGGCTCGTTTCCTTCCGCAGCCGGTCACGTAACGCAGCCTCAGCGCAGGAGTGGACGCAGCCTGCACAGGCAGTGCATGCCCTGGTGCTTGCTTATGTGGCTACCGCGGCTTGGACAGGACAGCACCACTTTGTACAGGAGGGGAAATGCCCCTCTGAAAGCAGCCCCCTGTGGCACTTGCTGCCTTTCGGCCTGAAGACGTTTCCCGTATTATCTGTAGGGCGCATGCTAACTTCAGGATGCCAGGGAAGCAGTTGGAGGAATGATGAGTAGAATGACCGTACGTGCTTCTGTTACCTGTGATGCTCTAAACATGACAGAAAGGAAAAAGACATTCTCATTTGGCACTCGCACTCATCTTAACTCTACTCTGTTTTTCAGGTTCTGCTGGAACTGCTGCTAACTGAACTGTGTCCTGAGCTGAGAGCTCATTTAGAGCAGCTTAATGCCACTTAGGTTTGAATCTGCACAATTGGACCACTAGAGAAATGTCTATGGCCAATAATAGACATGAAACTTATTTCCTCTTTTCCATAGAGGGCTGAGGACTATGATTATTTTTAGCGTTTTTCTTTCCTCTTGAGTTTTTTGTGAAGTAAACAGACTTGAAAAGATCTGATGCTGTAGTAGGGTAGACAAAACAATGCTGTATAGTTGCCAATTTTTATTTAAATTGTTCTATTTGACTACTCTTCTGTTTCAAATATAGACTGAAAAATAAATGTTCATATAAGCTGAAAGAAACCAGAAAATATTTTAAACATTTATGAAAAGAAATTTTGCTTATAGTGGTAAACTAATGAATGTTGTACAGTTCTAATCTCCTCACTGAGGATCTGAGCATTCCTTTTTTCTTGTGTATTGAAAAAGCCTTGTCGTGCAATACTACATGTAAAGCTATCGTGAAAATTTTATCAATTTTGTTTTTACCAAAGATTTCTTGTAGTTTGAAGCATTTGTAAGCAATAAATAACACAACTGGATTGCAGTACTTAATGAGGCTGTACTGACAACTAACAAATGAGTTTGACAGCACTAGTTTCGTAAGGAATATTTACGTTACTTCGAAGTCTGTGTCAAAAATATGTATTGTAAATCGGTATGTCCTAACAGAATGCCTGTGTTAAATGTTAGTTCAGAGATAAGTGCTTATGAATTGCTTCTATGAATGATTAAGTAGACATTTAATTAAACCATTCTAATAACTTCCCTGATATTACTCAGGGCTGTTTTATTCAAATACCCCAATTTCAAACAACCTTCAAATCTTTCCCTTATTTTATACAAGGAAAGAAAACTATGTCTTCAGTGTTTTTTTTAATTTATGTAAAAATATGTAAATACGGTCTTAATGCACATCTAAATAATTAAATATCATCAAAAATTCCTAGGTGACACTCATTACTTTCTTTTAAATTCAGTACAGTCGTGCTCTTAGAAAAACTGTTTGCAGTTAAGACTGGCTGTAGTTTAAGGTACACAAAATCGGTATGCTGTATTTAAATCAGTGCTTTAAGTAACATCAACCTTCTGTTCCAACAGTTCCAAAGAAGTTTTCAAGTCATGGCACAGTCCTAAGAAGCAAGCCAAATTCTGCACCTACAAAGTTTTACAAGTGAATAGGTATTTAGAAATGTGCAAGCTTTACCATAGCAATCGGTAAAATTTACTAGGGGTTAATCAAAGTATCTTTTGGTAAAATATTCGGCATAACATTGCTCGGGCATACACGCTCCTAGCTAAAAGCTCTTCAACTATTTCTAATACAGAGACAGTGTAAATGCAACATGAAGAAGGATTGAGGAGAACAGGCCTCGTGCAGAGGACATGTATATTGAATGTTTCCGTGGTAATGGGTTTTTTTTCCATAGTTCTGTAAGCAGCAGTTTCTAGTTTTAGAAGTTGACATGGTTTGAACTGTAAAGCTTAGTGTCACACAGGCCAATTTCCAACTTTGAATCTCTGCAGTAAAATGTGTTAAGACACGTAAGTAGGTCCAGATGCATTAGAAAAGCATGAGAAGGAAAGTGTACGCACCACTAGCGAAGGTAAGATTTGAAAATAGTCATGACCTGTGAATGGGTTGTTTGTGAAAACTAGACATCTTTTGGGTTCAAGCTTTTCAGAATACTAAAATTTAATGTTTAAATACTAAAAGTGCAGAAAAGGAAACCATTTTTATTGAGTTTTGACTTGATTCACATGCTACATAGCAGTATGACATGAAGAAAACATGGGACATCTGTCCCAGTAAAATGTCCTTAGTCAACCTTAAGTCTTCAATGCCATTTTAAAAAGTCTGCCTTTGCCTCATCTTGGTTAAAGGAAGAGTGTGAGCTTTTGCTTTCTCTTTTTTTTGGATAAAGAAGAATCAGTAAATTGCTTTAGGTAATAATTTATAGAAAGTTGAAAAGCAAGCAGCTCTAATTGATGCTGGAGATTAAAGATGGTTTATTGTAGGAAATACATTCATATACCAGTCACAGTTAAAGGAAACGTTAAATTCTCCCAAGATTAGCTGCCAGTTCAAGGTCAGAAGCAACACCGGGATCCAGAAGGCATGCCTTTGAAAACAAAGAATAGGGAGTTCTCGTTTATAGCTAAAACAAAATTGTTGTCAATATAACATTAATAAGGTCTTTTAAGTTTTGTTGGCATTATCTGAGATAATCAACTTGTTAAAATATTAAAGAGTTAATACATTCAGCTTTAAATCCCTGTTTCTGATACCATGCAAGAAAAAAATCAGTATTTAAAATGAGCATACTTGACTTTATTTTGTTTTTTTTAATTCTGCTTGTTTGTTTTTGGTTTTTTTTATTCTGTTGTTGGCATGTGCTGGCACCACAGTCAGAAACATAAATCTGCTTATAGACTGGATCAGTTTCATTCACTTTCATCCTCTATTTCAGTACCCTCTGGGGCGCCCATCTGCTCTTCCTTGCCTCTTTCAAAAGAGGGTCTAAGAGTGGTAGGCCAAAAATGCAGCTGAGCAGTTCATTAAAAGAGCAAACCTGATTTTAATTTTAAGTGGGTATAATTGTACAGTTAACATGAGAATTATTTTCCAGGTACAAAAGAAACTGAACACACCCATGACTCCTGTCTTTTACTTGTTCTGAAGTTAGTGCTTCGGGTAGCTGCCTTGTTTATTTTCTGTCCCTTCTCTTTTGTTGTCGGTATAGAGATGCATGGCACCACTCAACAGAAATCATCTCTTTTTATACTAAGAAGCTAGTGACATTCCTAGATCAGTCTCAGATGTACGGCTAGTCAACGATGAGTGAAAGTTGTAATTTTCTTTCAGTTGTGGTGGTTAGGCTAGACCTGATAGAAGACGGTGGGAAGGGCTGTACTCGTACAAAGCCATGCAGTGATGAAATCCTGATGGACCTCTTCCATGCCTTAAGACTTACCGAGGACTACTGGCTACAGTGTTCACAACAGCCCAGCTGATGTTCCCTTCCTCATCTCCTCCGCATCCTATCCTTTACAATGCTTTTCACAGCAGGAGAATAAAATGTTTAAAATGTATGTATTCAGACAATCACCTGCTCTGCTAGGCCTCTTGTATCAGTGGCTTCCCTGAGTAAGGAGCCACAAAAATTATTTGATCATTTATCATTTACATAACCCTCCATCAAAGTATTCTACTTGCAGAAACAAATGGTCTCTATGTGCACAGAAATCGTAGAGTCTCTCTGAAGCACAGGTCCAATCTTGCTACACTCCCTTCAGTTGGCGTAATCGTCTGTCCTTGACTGTACCTTTAGGCATCACTGATATTATTTAGCAGATTCATCTTCTAGAAGCCATTATTGATCTTTTTCTTCAAGCAATAAATCTTACTTCAACTTTAGAACTTTCAAAAAATGTGACCTGTTTTTCCCCAGTGTATCAGTAACAGTAGATCCTCAGCTAGAGCTAAAAATGTAAACAAAAGTAAGCATGACAACCAGGTGTGACTGATCGAAGTATCGTTAATGAAGGCTGTAATTGTTGTAGAATCTAAAGTAGAGGAAAAGTTACGATTTTTCAGTTTGAGAGAATGACAGGCAGCAAATCGGTTGGGGATAAATTATTCAAATTGTTTAGCTAATTTATCTTGCAAGTTACCATGCTGTTTGCTGTGGTGATTATCACAGATTTTTTAATTTTCTTTTTGTTTGGCAAAATGCATTGTTTCCTTAAGCAAGTGGGCAGGTAGTATCCTTTCAAGACTATTTTTAGTAGTTTTCAGTATACTTCTATCACTCTTCATTTTCTTGCACAGATTATATTTTATTTTTTCACATGAAGTCTTTAACCAAACAGCAAGTTTAAAGACTCAAATCCAAGGTATCACTCAATTTCATGAGATATAAATTACTCTGTAAGACTTTTCCAGCTTACCTTAGAATAGTATATTTGAGCAGCAGATAGATCTGGCTGTACGCCTCGGCCACGCTGGAGGCACCTGGCCAAGTAGAAAGCAGCCATAGCAACCCCCTTGGCTACATACGCAGGAAGACAGTCGGTTATTTTTGCTAGCGTATCGATGTCGTCGTTCTCTGTAATCCTGTTGTGGAATTTACAGCATTAGGTTAGATAATGCTATTTCAAGCAATAGTTTAAGTCGACCGTATATCAACGTGACGATGCCTCCTTTCCATTTACATCATTATCCAAAATAAGCTGAAATTTACATGTATTCAGCAGCCTGATGAGGATTCTTCTATTCAGTATTTGATTTGAAGTTAGTCTTATTTGAATATTGTGATATTAAATAGCAAACTAATATGTGGCTTTTGCAGTCAGTCACTATAGTTATACTAGTTATAAAAGGCAGCATATTTTATGCTAATTGTTCCTATTAAAATATTCAGGGAAATTAATACATATGTGGAAGAAAGGCAAAGCTCTTATTTCATGTAACTGAGCACCCTCATCTAGTGGAAGATGTCCCTGCCCACAGCAGGGTGTTGGAACTGGGCGATCTTAAAAGGGCCAACCCAAACCATTCCATGATTCTATGAATCTAAAATTCCAAGGTCTTACTAGGATATTGGCAAATCATAGTAATCTGAAGATCTTGGACATACTTGAGAGCCTCAGGCTATAAGACCCACTTATCACAGCTACTTATGACTGTTTCAGATCAATTATTTTCTTCTGCATGCGTCTGTCTGCTTGCTGTCACCTTATTTTCAGTATGTTGTTTTTACTTCCATGTTTTAAGAATCGGAGGGACAAAGTGAACATTATTTTAACTGTCAGGCTAAAATTACCTAGTATTGTTGCGATAATATTAGGTACGACGTTTTCTAAGTGGGAATTGATTTTTTTTTTTTCCTTTATATAACTGTTGTCTTAAAACAGAAACCCCCAAGCCCCATGTCCTTTCCAGATACCAAAGTCATTACATGCTTCTTCACACATCATTTTAGTTTTTTGTTGTGTCAAATAGTTGCAGACTTGACAGAAAAAAGAAAGAAAAGTGCAAGTCATTTCAGTTTATAGCTACTCCCTGTAAATTAGTGTTTATGAAAGGTTGTTCTGAAGTCACCCTCTGCAAGTCAGTGCCTGCTACATCACTTGAATGTGTTGAGAGCAATGTTCTCCCACCAAATTTGGTCCCATTAACACAGTAGCACAACAGGAAAAAAACCCCAAAGGCTTATTAGCAAGAACATTCAAATATAATAACAGTAACCTATTACCTCATTTATTTTTCCTGATACATAGTATTCTTGCCTTCCTTTCCAAGAGAGACACAACAGGATGCTAATGCAGGTAACAGTAGCCAGTAAATCAGGCAAGAATTCTAGTCCAGCACAGTTGACTTCAAGAACAAGGGGAAGTGGAACTGTGAAGTCTCAGTAGCCAATCTAGACTACAAATACTAGGCAAGCTTATACTGTACATAGTCACATAATGCTGGCATGTTTGTACATAACGTAACAAACTGCCTAGTTGGTATGAACATAAAGGGACAAACAAATTTTAACAGAAAAGATATTGATGCTTGATACAACTGGTTGAACAACTGTGAGATTGTTGCCTCAAGGCCAACTGCAATCCCAATTACATGGAACTGTTTCAAGTATGGCGGCAGTATCTTACGGTTCAGATATCGTCATTTCTGGCTGTAGTATGGGATTTCATTGCTATTTTCTGCAATCACAACTGCAGCTGATGAAGTGCACTGTTTACTTGTCTGAACAACCTACCGTGACTGGAGGGGATGCGTTCCAAGGGAGACAAGCTAGACTAGACTGGATAGCTATCAGTCTGCTTACAATGCAAGAGAAAGAAAAGCAGCAGTTCAGAGAGAAAACAGTCCTTTTCAGCAATGAGTATAGCAAACAGCATTCGTTGCTGAGCTCCTCAATTGCCAGAGCTGCTGCTATCCAGTGGTGTAGACAGGGTGCAGTTTCTGTAAGATGGTAAGTTTTGACAGCAGCAGCTTGATAAACATACCACAAAAAGCACAAATGCTGTTGTGTGCGGCTTGTATAAGCAGTCTGTTAGTCTATTATTTCCAGCAAATTAATAATCTGATTGACAGACTGAACTTGTAACATATACTGGCCAGCTCTGGAGGGTTGTCACAGAAATGTGCTGTTTATCGGCTGTAGAACTGGCACCATCATTGCTTTTCTCCTCCATGACTAGTTCAAGATACAGAAACGAGATACGGAGTGGCTGTGTTTGATATTGCAGCCTATACCAGAAGTTGCTATTTCTGCAATATGCAAACCACTCCAGAGTACGGAGGTAGAGCAGCGAGTCCCCCAGCGACTGCCTGTGGAAAGGCCAGTCTGCGCTGCCTAGCTGTGGCTCAGACCAGTACCTCTACGCAAGCAGGTAACGGCCAGAAACCGCTTGTGTGCGGATGCCTCTTTTGTGGTGCAGGTTTACAAACGCCAACGTGGTCTGCATCCCCAGAAGCAGCAACTGATGGAAAGCTAAAGGGCAATAACTTGGCACTGCGTGCAGCAGCTGCTCCTAGGTGCCAGGCCGTGCTGCTCGGAGTGCTCGCTGCGGGATCCCAGCCAGTATCAATGCTTGCGTTTCCTGTAAAGGACGCGGGAACTGGACCAAAGCACGCTGAGCCACAGAGCAAGGAAGTGATGGGGTGGAAGACGGTGGGTAGAAATCACATTAAGATGGGGGATGTGGAGACCAGAAGAATACTTGTAGGAGTTTAAAAGGGAGCAATGAAGGCAGGAGCCTAGAGCAGATTGTGGACGGAGGAGACAGGAAGGCAGGTTGCGTGTGGGCTTCTACTTGGGATTCTAGTTCAGGCTGTTTTGTTTCACAGGATCAGAAAGAAAAGTTCAACTGTACTGAATAACTGAGAACCTCATAGTATTAATTTTGTCTGTGGGTTGCTCTTCCTTCTTTAAAGATGAGGTCTTGGAATTCATTATCTCAAATATCTCTTGAGTTTGAGAGACAAGAGCGTGAACTTAATCTGCGATACGTGGTCTTACGTGAAAAAATATAATAAAAAATTAAGCAAAATTAACTTCACCTTTTGGCTACTGCAGCAGCTGTTGAGTAAAATTTTCTGTTGTAATAATATTCCACAAGATGGCCTTGAGCATAGATGTTTCCACGTTCTGCTGCTTCTCTCAAACACTCCAAAGCAGCTTTAGTGTTTTGACGTATACCCTGTCCATAGAGGTACATAACACCAAGCGCTCCCTGGGATTCCAGATTTCCATTGCCACATGCTTCTGAATGCCAGAAAAAGGCCTAAACAAGAGGTACGAAGGTGGAGCATATGTTTACTTCAGCTGCTTTCCTTGCATACTGTTTCCATAAAAGCTTTTACATCGACCATCCTGTAAGGAGTGCTTATACACAAAAGAAAGCAGAATCCTTGTAAGGCTTTTAAACCTGCTTCATTTACTGTCAGAGCTGTCGGTCAGCGACACCTGTTTCATTTCTGAAGGTTACCAAAGCTGACAAAACTTAAATCAATTCTATCATTCTCCCTGATACTCCCACTAAAAAAAAATAATCTTGGCTCACAGTCGTGTGGGGCAAAATGAGGGATTCTGGCCATGGCTTCATATGGGCTTAACTGGATGATAATGCCTAGCAGTACTTAAAATGCAGCTTTCAGTCAAATATATCACTGTACTCTGTGAAATTCAAAATTCACTGGGACTCATGAAACTCAAAATGTACAAGTGGGCTTTACCTTCTTCAGATCTTTTAGAACTGACACAGAATAAAGCATTCCTAAAGTACTCTGGGCCTTCACGCTTGCTTTTGGGTTCCCGTGGTCTGCAGCAATAAGCCACAACCTAAGAAAATGGGGACAGAGAAGGTTTAAGTAAGACAGCATCTTATGCTCGTAAGGAAAATTACTGACTGCCATTACCTTTCAGCCTCTTTAGTTGACTGTTTAACCCCACAGCCTTCATAATACGCTCTGCCAAGGTTGTATGCAGCTGCAAACTTCAAGTGTCTTGCCTTTGGGGAATCAGAGTCTAGTATTTTCTTCATGTATCGCACTCCCTTTTCCTAAAATTGAGAAATTTTAATTCAGGACTGGGAAGAGGTTGAAATGAAGAACCTGAGAAGCCACTAACTTCTGCGAGGCAGGTATTTTTTTCACTTTGAAGAAAGGCTGAGGCATACTGCTCGGGCAGTCTGGAGAACGGCGTCACACCACAGCAGAACTGATCTTTGGTTACTAGACAGCCCCTAAATTTTTTATCTCAGCATATATTTCATGTGAAGTATTTTCTTATAAATGTTCACCTGATAGTATATTACTCTTCTTCATTGATAAAAATCTCCCCCAAAATATTGTCACATCCTAAACTTGAGACATTTTCAGTTTTAGACTTCTGTAATTTTTTTCATATTGCGTGATGTATGTGAAACGATAAAGGAACCATAACAGAAGGCAAAGTGAGACAATAGCACACTCTGAAGTCCCTCCATTAAAAGCACCTTAGATTCACCATGACAAAAAATGATAATGTTAAGTAAGCAAATGGAGAACATTGCATGCGAGCAGCTGTATGGTGTATCGTCCAAGGACCTCAAAAGTATTTTGGAAACAAGATTTACACTGTTAGGATTTAGCATGGACATCCTGTTTAAATACAGTAGAAACAGTCCTTTATAACAGGTTCCTCTTTTATTCACTTCTCATATTGTAATACACAAAAAAGAAACTTTACTAAAATGTTTATTTGCAAGTAAACCAATGCGGTAATTATACAGGCACACACCATACAGAACGAACGCACCACCTCTAAAAACGAGAATATTTTTTGCCCTGCTGACAATCCTCTAAGCACCAGACAAGAGCCCGGTTTGTTAATACACTGGTTCATTTTCTTGCCCTCCCGTCTTGTTACCTGCCCTTTCTTTCATCCTCTTTGTATTATTTCCTCATACTAATTTTCAAGATAATATTCTCCAATAAATTAACTCTTTTTTTTTTTACTGTAGCAATTCATTCCTTTGTCTTCCTTTTTTGTAATGCAATTCTTCAATTTGAATTCTTCAAATTCTTGCAAATGTAATTTTTAATTTGTCTAATTTAAAAATATTACTGCCAACCACTGGCAGAACAATCTTTAGCATCCGTGGTAAGAGAATAGAAAGTACCTTAAAAAACATCTTTGTTCAAAAAATGTTTTACGCTTTGAAATACAGTTGTTTGATTTCCATTTTTACACATTTTATTTTCATTTGTATACACTGCTTATTAAAAAGTAACAAATTAATAGCAATTTTAAAACATAGCTTCCACACAAATTACAACCAAACCCTTAGAAGTTAAATTTTAAAATACAAGTTACCGTATTTTTCAGGTAAACCTGTTTTATTATAGCTATTTTTGAGGACTTCTTCAGCCCACCACCATCTCTCTTTAGCCGTGGTTTGTAAATATTTGTACTTTATGAAACTAATTCTAAATCAAAGACCTGTTTATTTTAAACTAAATAATCAAGCTTATAAAGAAGCTCTTAGTAATTACCAGCTAATATTAAAGGAAAAGTAGAAAGTGTACGGCTAGATTACTCACAGGGTCTTCTTTAGTGCCTAGTCCATCGTAATGCATTACACCAAGCTGATACATGGCTTGAAAATCTGTAGCCTGGATTTTTTCAAATTGTATTAATGCTTCTTCATACAACCCCTGGGAAAGACAGAATAAGCAATGAAGTACACAGAACAAAGAGTACCTATGGCACCTTAACTCTCCAGAATGTACTCTGGTAACAGTTTTTCAACCTGGAGCATTTCCCTCATGAACAAAGAATAAAAAAATTGGAACCGTAGAAGTGGCAGAAAACAGAAATAGAGTAAGTCAACAACCATAAGAAAGCTGGACAGGGTGGAAGCACTTGGGACTTCCAAACAAGTTTTCACTGTTTTTATATCTATTAAAAACCTCCTAAATATAAGTAGTGGTATACAAACATCATCTCTGAAACCAAAAGATATTCTGACAACCTTTCTTCCCCTCCCCCCAGATGCCATCTTTTTAGCTTAAGGAGATAAAATCTGGGCTAATTCAGATGCTCTGCCCTATCTATCTGACATCCCTTAACTTAGGTGAGCTATTCCAGAGGAGGCCGGAAAGATGACCAGAGGGCTGGAGCCCCTCTGCTGTGAGGACAAGCTGAGAGAGTTGGGGTTGTTCAGCCTGGAGAAGAGAAGGCTCTGGGGACACCTTAGAGCAGCCTTCCAGTACCTGAAAGGGGCCTACAGGAAAGATGGGGAGGGACTTTTTACAAGGGCATGGAGTGACAGGATGAGGGGTAATGGCTTCAAACTGCAAGAGGGGAGATTTAGATTAGATCTCAGGAAGAAATTCTTTACTGTGAGGGTGGTGAGACAGTGGCCCAGGTTGCCCAGAGAAGCTGTGGCTGCCCCATCCCTGGAGGTGTTCAAGGCCAGGTTGGATGGGGCTTTGAGCGACCTGGTCTAGTGGGAGGTGTCCCTGCCCATGGCAGGGGGGTTGGAACTAGGTGATCTTTAAGGTCCCTTCCAACCCAACCCATTCTATGATTGTATTCGTATATCTCGAGAGTTTAAGAGTGTGATTTTACATCTCAGCTAAGGGTTGGTTTCACAAAGACTAAACTCAGATGTCTGAAGATTTTACGGACCCAGCTGTCTGCCCCACATTTCTTATCAAGGCATCGCCTGCAACAGCAGAGATACTTTCACGTCCAAGAATCTTAGAGAGTATTTGCTTCTGCATTAAGTCAAAGAAGAAACTATATTTTAAAATACACAGTTAAACAACTGTAATGTAACAGTTAACAGAGCCTGGTGTCCTTACTAAAACATTTTTATCCATCCATATAAACATACTAAGTAAAAAACAATATTGAAATTAAAATATTTTTCTCTACACTTTTCCTTCAAATTTTCTATATGTTTTGATAAAACAATACCAGACTGCAAAAGCTTAGAACTGAGCGATAGTCGACAGTCAGTCAAACATCCTCCCAATGACTAAACGCCCCTTGTTAATACTGTCCAAACTATTAATTGTCTAAACTACTGATTGTCTCAGGACCTTAGCCATTATGACTGTGTGGGCTTTGTTTATTTAAAGAACTCTGGAAAAAAAACAGTGCCGTTTTACAACCAGCTATCATGAGTATCAGAAAAAGAAGTACAGGAGGCACCTGTACGCTCACCTTTCCTGAGAATTTAGTGCTATAAGAAGGAGTCATAGGCCTCTGATCAGACAGTGATTTTTTCTAACGTCTGAAATTGCAGTACTGTGAGGACACGCATTTTCAGGCACTACAGTCATATGTCCAAAAATCTGGAAATTAAAACCTGCTCAGGGAATAAGTTTAGGGATGGACAGCAATATATTACATGGACATCCAAGCCAGCTCATCAAGAAACAGACAGGCCTCCTGCTCCATGGGGTCAGTCTTGATCATGCCAATATCTGGCAATTCCTTAATGAAAACATTAAGAAGGACAGGGCCCAGAAAGCAGAAACCCTGAGTGAGCTCATTCTGTTCCTGCTGCAAACCCCGAGACCGACTTACACTGTGCCACTAGCTGCACGATAAACAGTACTGAATCCATGCACGTCACATTGAAAATACGTGAATTAATACTTGTACTACATTCTTTTCCATCTTCCTGAACTGAGTTACTCTAATTTTCAAAAGAAATTGAGGTTTAAGTTCACCTGCCAGCCAGTCTTATGCTGTTCCCTGAGCATTTACTTTCAAATACATGGGTGACCAATTTTAGCCAAAGTGGGCAGGGACAGAAATCTCAACAATAATGTGTTTCAACAAGTTTCATCAAAACTGGTGGCTAGGTAGAGAACAAAGATCGAAAGCTGTGTCTTGGGTCAGGGACCAGTACCACGTGGCTGAAAACACAGTGTGTCGGGTTCGGCCAGTCAGCTGGCCAAAAAGCGACTCGGCTTGGAAACTGGCTGTAGGGATAGGCTGCTGCTTACTGATCTGGTCCTCAGGACACCTGGGAAGGAACTGGAAGACACCACTGGATGCTTGAGGAACTGCAGGAAAAATGTATTTAGGGGGAACACCTGGTGATTTTCATGGGAAAAAAATGGGTATCTCTTGTAGTTTTTTAAGGTGTCTCTTTTTCCATTGAAATGGTATTGAAAATTGTCAGCTTTATAATATTTACTTAAAAGAAGGAAACCACAACCTCTTCATAGTACAGCTGTCCTTTCAGAAGATGTGCCAGGGGATCTCCACCTGCCATTCTCTTTGCCAACAGCTCCTCTGCTTTTCCACATAAAGCAGCATGGCTGGAGTTCCCTGCTTAAAAATAGATATACGTTTGGTTTTTTTCCCAAAACATATGGAACAGCATCAATAAGCACACTTAAGGTCTGAAGCTGGTGGTGTCCCCTTTTTATTACATTTTTTAGAAGACTAAGATGAAAGAGAGAGCTATTTGATAAAAAGGAAAATTTGTTCTTCGATAAAGTAACCTGCTCGGTTGATGAGGGGTGAGCAGTGGACATTTCTACCTGGATTTCTCCAAGGCTTTAGACACGGCTCCCCACAGCCTCCTCCTAGAGAAACTGACGCGTTATGGTCCAGACAAGTGGACTGTGCGGTGGGTGGGGAACTGGCTGGCAGGCTGCTCCCAGAGGGGGGTGGTCAACAGCTCCTGTTCAAACTGGCAACCTGTCACAAGTGGGGTCCCCCAGGGATCGATACTGGGTCCAACCCTGTTTAACATCTTCATAAGTGAGCTCGATGATGGGATCAAGTGTACCCTGACAAAGTTTGCTGATGACACTAAACTGAATGGCAAAGTCACCCTGCAGGAAGACCTGGATCGGCTGGAAGAGGGGGCTAACGAGAACCTTATGAAGTTCAACAAGGACAAGTGTAAGGTCTTGCACCTGGGAAAACATAATCCAGGAGTGCAGCACAGGCTGGGATCTACCTGGCTGGGGAGCAGCTCTGTGGAAAGGGACCTGGGGGTCCTGGTGGACAACAAGCTCAGTATGAGCGAGCAGTGTGCTGCTGTGGCAAAGAAAGCCAACAGGATGCTGGGTTGCACCAACAAGGGCATCACCAGCAGAGATAAAGAAGCCATTATCCCACTCTACTCAGCGCTGGTCAGGCCACACCTGGAATTCCATGTTCAGTTTTGGTCCCCGCTATACAAGAAAGACATGGACAGGCTGGAGAGGGTCCAGAGAAGGGCCACCAAGATGATCAAAGGACTGGGAAGCCTGCCATATCAGGAAACGCTGCCACCAACTGGGTTTGTTCAGCCTTGAGAAAACAAGGCTTAGGAGAGACCTCATCACCACGTTCCAGTATTTCAGTGGTGGCTACAAAGAAGATGGAGACTCCCTTTTCACAAGGACTCACATCGAAAAGATGAGGGGTAACAGGTACAAGTTAATCCAGGGGAGATTCCGATTGGACACAAGAGGAAAATTTTTCATGACGAGAACAATCAGCCATTGGAATAATCTCCCTGGGGAAGTGGTGGATTCCCCAACATTGGATTTCTCCTACCTGGTGCCTCAGAGGCAGGCTGGGCGCTGCCGGCCCAGGGCTGGCGCTTGCTGTGTAGCTTCATCCTGCCCCAGCAGTGAGTGGCCTGGAGGTGGCCGGTGGAGGTTGGCAGTTGTTGGTTGGCAGTTGTTTGTTGTCCCCCTTGCTGTCCCGGAGCCCCCTGCAGCCCAGCCTGGACTGCGGCAGCAGCCAGCTGGGCCTTGAGGTCCTTCAACAAGGAAGAAGAAAGAAGACAGGGAAAATAATGTTGGTATTTTGGTCCATTTTCTGGAAGAAAGGAGAGTGACAGTGTCAGGTAGGCCAAGGGGCTGTGGAGGTAACACTTCCAGCTGTTGGCCAGTGCCAAACAATGTGAAAATACGTGATGGGATAGGACAGGCTGTGGTTTGGGCATCCACCGGATCTTCCCACTACCTGCCGGTCCTGTTGCAAATTAAATGCAGAAGCCCAAAACGCACTGCAGAATGCCGTTATAGGCAAAAATAACAGAAACCCTGAATGCAATTCAGTTAAAAGGGCACTAGGCCATGAAACTTTGGTCTAGAAAATGGGACTTTGGTACTTCCAGTGATCAGAAACGGTTCGTTGTAATGTAGTTTGTTTTCCCCATATAGATACTACAAAACTTTTAGAAGGATAATTCAGGGAAAATGCTGTTTGAAGCTGATTTCTCCTGAAACATAAAGGATTGTTTCCACTTCTGTTGCTAGCTTCTGGCTGTCTCTCTTATAAAAATGCTGCAAGGGTGCTTTTAAAATGATCTTTAGCTGCATTCCCAGCTTTTTATTTTTTCCAGATGATGATCATCCTTCCGGTTTTGGCAGCGCAATCTGTTTCTACAGCAACAGGGACAGAGACAACAGTCAAAACAGAAGAGTAATGCTTGTGGGTTTGTGCGGTTAAACCTGTGGGCCCCACATGATGTTTTTCAGCAGTCCCAACTGATCAGTGCCAAAAACCTCCCAAACTCATCCTGATTAATTTTGTGTAGATGATACAGCCTAAGAAGTCTCCAGGAAAACAAACTTTTTTTAAAGCATTAATGAATTACTTGATTTAACAGGCAGAGTGAAGAACAGTCTGAAAGCAACGGTACCCTTCAGCAAAGGCAATTCGCACTGGGGTGCGTTGCTGCTTTGGATGCTGAAGGGTGCGAGATTCAACCGCGCGCCTTGGTGTATCCGATTGCTTACACGCATTTATTCGCTCCAGTTTTTCCAATTTAATTTTCTTGATGCCTATGCAAGATGTGTGGTCTGAGGTACGAAGCTCAGTGGAATTTTTAGCAAGTTACGTTCCAGAACAGCTGTAGCCTGGAAGCCTCGTCCTTAAGTGGCACTTGGGCTGGGCCATACAAAACAGATCGGAATTGTTGCACCTGTGTTTATAACCAATACAGGTGTCAGTTCTTCAGAGGCAGAAGAGTTTTGCAGGCACTAATGAGGTGAGCAAAATATGATACGAAGCTCAGGAACTAATGAATAGCGGGAATCTGAAGAGCGTTGCTGCTGGCAGGATGCAAGAGTTTGCGTAGGTGGTTAGGCTGGCAAGATGGGATTCCTCGGGTGCAGCTTGAAACCTAGGAATTGCTGAGGTAATGTAGGGGAGGGAAGGGCTTTAAAAAAAACCCCTCTTGGGTGACCCAGGACTATTTACTCCTAAGCTACATCTGGATGTGTGTGTTTTCAGAAGAGTCTTCATAGTTGCATAAACAATGACTGTGGATTTCTGACATCTGTGCAGAGGTATTTCATCCCCAACAATGCATAGGTAGAAGGGCAGGGATTTTACTTGTTTATTAACTAATTTGCTTGGCTAGCTGTTCAGGAAAAAAACCCACATTTGGTAATTACACAGGTGTATTCCTTTCTATATGAAAGGAGAGGTGAAAACTGTCACTTACTGAAATAATTGTGCTAAATTGATACCTTGCCTGTTTACCTGGATTTCTGCACCTTTTAAAATACATGTTCGTATTCCACTACTTAAATAATTTATGTTTGCTTTCCCCAAGGAGAAGCAGGAGGTAATTGTCATAATGTTTGTGCATTTATTTCAGAACTATATGTACCCTAAAGGAACACTGTTAGGCTTCTTTTCCCCTAACTCTGTTTATCAAAACCGTGCAATTTTATTTGTTTTTTTTAAACATGTGACTTTTGATTTCCTTTTTTTTTTTTTAAATGATGGTAGTGGTTATGAGTAACTTCCGTAACAAACACGTAGACATCTAGCACAGAAGGAAATACTATAGTGCTAAGGAAACAGAATTGTATACCTTGGACACTGGGTTAAGATGCTCGTCGCTGCTCTTCAGGCTTTTAATTGTGAAGTGTGATTAGTGGTAATTGAATCCTCTGTCAAATTGGATTTTATACCATGGAAAGGGCAGGCAGTTGCTTTTAAACATAATCTGAGCAAAGACTGTGCCCTCGCAAAACAAAACGCAGTTTTTTTTGAAAACTCAAAGCAGCGAGTGCCGGGGAACGTGGTTTCTCTGCACGTGGGCCTTCAGCTCTTCCACCCAGCCAGCATGGACACCAGGTGCTGGAGCTCTGCGGGGGGAAAGCGGGTTTCGTCCTGAAATGTCACTGTCACCACGGCCAAAACAGACTCCAAGCAATTCTTTTTTGATGGTAGCGGTCTCGGAGCGTGGCTGCGGCTGGCTCCGGTTTCCAGCACAGACCGGGCTGTAGGTGGAAAGCTTGTTTGTGACCTTGGCCCACGCGGTACGTCTGACCCTCCCTGGGACAGTGGGTGCTCAAGGAAGTGGAAATGAAAATTCTGTTTCTGCGAATGTGTTTTGAACAGAGGTGCGGCAGGTGGCCGTCCCGACCTCCGCCATCACCCACTCTGGTCCCACCAGACTGTGGTGACCTTGCTGTATCCTCGGGTGTCACTGACGGCTGCGTTTGTCACCCCCCACCCATCTCCTTACCCTGGTGGCAGAGCTCGGGCAGGATGACAGCAGGGATTTCTTTATGCTGATTTAAGCTTTTTGGGGGAAAAATTCTAAGCTAATCCTCCATTTTGTTCTTTCCTAGATCCAAGATGCAGTCTTTCCAGACCAGCGTTAAGGTACATTGGCAGAACCACTCTGGAAGTTGGCAACAGCAAATCCAGCACATAAAACGATTAATATACAGCGCGGTAGGCTGGAAGGGCTTAGGCTTCCATCGAAACCCTCGACGACAAGGGCAGGGGGCGATCCCGGCGCCGCCCGCCCTCTGAGGGCCGGGCCCCGGCTGCCCGCTCCCTCCCGCTCCCCCTCAGCTTTCCCGCCTCTGCGGGACGTGCGGGGCCGCCCCGCGCGACATGGCGGCGCCTTCCCGCCCTGCCTGCGGACGTGCGGCCGCCGGGGCGGCCCCAGCAGCGGCGGCGGGCAGGGAGGGCTGCCGGCAGGCGGGCGGCGGGAGGCGATGCCGGCGCTGGGCTGCGGGACCGAGGTGAGGTGCGGGGAAGGTCGGTGTGGTGGTGGTTCTGCCTGGGCGGGAAGCCGGCTCCGGAGAGCAGCCGGACAGGTTAGGGCGCTGCCCACGGCCATCGGCGTTTCTGCTGGAGACATTAAAAGCCAAAAAAAAAAAAGTGATGCCTGGATTGCCTTTTTTTTTTAAAAAAAGGGGCATTCTCAAGGAACACAGAGGTCCGACGATTTGCGAGGGGGATGCTTTCCGCGATGATGCAGTGTTCTGAGACTTGCCGTGGCTTAGACTGGCCGTAACATCGTGGCTTTTTTTAAAAAAAATCTTATTTTCTCGTATTTTAGCCCGGCGGTTGGAGCACCCTGCTTGAGGCGGGCACGGGTGTGAACGCGCCCGCAGACGCCTTCGGTCAGTCTCCAGCTCACCTGGCTGCTCGCGGCGGCGAAGCTTTTTTCCTACTTTGGCAACTGCAGACGGGAGCGAATTTGAACCAACAGGTAAAAAACACCGAAGTTTTGTTTCTCCCACTTCTAATCTGGCGTGTCAGTAAATCCAGTTTGTATTATTTACATATTTTTTTATCTAAGAGAGGTTCGATATGCACAAGTTGCATTGCATAAGGTATCTGGGGTTGCTCATTTTACAGTAATTTTATTCTTGCACGAGGTAGAATCTAATATTGTTAGCTATTTCATTTGCTACATATAATGCAATTTTCACACTCACAGTGCTGCATGCAATGTAAAAAACCCCTTAATTCTCTTACATAAATAAGTATTCATTTCTCCTCTGAAAATTTGCTTCTATTTGCAGTTTACTTCCAGTAAACATAAGGATTTTTCCTCTAGCTGCAAAGTTTAATTTGTTTGTACCTCTGAGCCGGTAGCAGTGAGCTGTTGGTCACAGCAACCCCCGAGCGGTGCTGAAAGATGCTGTTAATCAGCGTGCAGAGCATATTCTGCGTAAATAATCAGTATTTTTTTTAATGCTGTGGGCATTTAAGTAAATAATCTTGTAGAAGGTAAAGGTTAAACAGTGACTATTGCACAGGACAGTTGTTCTGTTTTGCTGTGATGAATACCCTGAACATTTAATGGCAGTTTCTGAGCACGCGTTAACTAGCTGTACGCCTTCAACCTCTCTCTCGACTCAGAACGGACTGGGACACGGAGTAGCACTCCCCAGCAGTCATGCTGGAGAACAAGATAGCTTCACCCCGTTCCCCTTCCTTCAAATGACTGCTATGCATAAATTGTGTTTTTTAGGATTGCCTTGGAGAAGCCCCGATTCATAAAGCAGCAAAAGTTGGGAGTTTGGAATGTCTTGCTCTCCTTGTTGCTGGTGATGCCAAAATCGAGTAAGTTGAGCTATTTAGTCATTTCAGTGACAATGTCAAAGGAATGTGTATCTTACAGTCCTTGTTCCTGTTCCGATTGTGCATGCCAAGACTGTAAACACAGATGACTATAGTCATAACAGCAGTACTAAAAACTGCCTTAAACACCAAAGCGGCATAGAGCACATGCTGTTTAGTTCCACATTAAAGAATTCTATAGTAACCCCTAAGAGAGTATTCCTGATCCTAAGTTCTCCTTATTAGCTTTCCATCGTGACAAATGCTGTGCTCGCCTTCCTCTTGCCTTTCTGATACGCCAAGCCACTCATGGTCTGATGACAAATGTATTTTAAAATAATTATTCCTTGTTGCATTTAATACCAGCCCTCTGTATGAGCACAGCCCCGTGCTATCCTTGACAAGCCTTCTCAGTATGGATTCGCTGTACTTATTTTTATACCTCTGTCTAAAGCGACGACTTCATTAATCTTGATCAGTGCTTGCTCATAATACATATTCCACTTTAACTGAACGGTTATTGTTAATTCTTTGTTTCAGCTTGTGCAACAACAGTGGACAAACAGCTGCAGACCTTGCACTGGCTTACGGTTTTCTGGAATGTGCCAGGTTCCTCACAACCATTCAGCAGACTCGGGCAATGAAACGCAGAGGACAGCCCGGCTGCACACGGAGTGACCAATGCAGCTTCCCGAGGGAGGATCCAGCTGCACAGAAACAAAGTGAAACTGGGAGATCTGTCAGCAGGAAGAGGAGATCAGATGGTGTGTAATACCATTGGCTTACTAAATTCAGAATATTTTTCAGTATTTTTTTTAATGCTGTGGGCATTTAAGTAAATACATTTGGTGTTAAGATACACAGCAGTTGGACTTCGAAGCCTGCTAGTGAGGATCAACTTGCATAGGTATTTAAGGTTATGGTCTTATCAGAAATGGATAGTGCATGGGGAATGCCGCTGAAAAGGCTACTTGAACATGGGGAAAAAAAAAAAAGAAAAAAAAGACAGGGTGGGTACTTTTACTGCTGCACTGATGGAGTAGCTCCCAAAGACAGCATCTTTACCAACACCATGGCTGTATCCTAATGTTTTGATGGTATCAGAGACAGACTGACTCTTGTTTGTTCACATGACAGATCTTGTCTCCTAGCTGACGAAAGCAGCAGTTTGTAATCCCAAAATGAAATCCAGGGGAATCCCAAGCCTGAAGAAACACGACCGGACTATGCACAGAGCAGCCAGATGTGTATGCTGGTACAGTGTCTCCTTCTGAGAAGGAGGAAAGCTCGTTTATTTTTACTTCTTACAGAAGACTGTTGTGTTGTGGGTTTTTTTCCTAGAATACTTGTATTCATACAGCTATAAATAAATAAGCGTATAACAATTAATACCCTTTTTCCTGTGTAAATATGAGAACAATGTTCATAAAATTCAGTACGTAGAGCCATTTTTCTCCCACTCCTTTTCTAAACTGCTGTTATCAACAGTACCAGCAGCAAACGATGCCTTGAACAGACTCATAGTGCACAAGACAGCTGGCTATACGGAACCTGAAATGTAGAGGACTCTTCATCTTTTTGGCAAGAAAGAATTCCATAAAATAAAAGGACTGGACATTTAATCCATAAAGGTTTTAGCATAACAAAAAATGCTATATAAAGTTATCCTAGCCAAAAGAAGACAGTATTAGTTACCTAATAAATGTATTTATAAGAAATACAGTTCATAGCAGATGACTTATTTTTAGAGGTTTCATTTTACAAAAATATTTCTTAATTTAAATTACTTAAACAATACTTCTATTTCAACTGGGTTTTGATTGACTTAAAGCATTACTCTGATAAATAACAAGACAGTTGTATCTCGATCAGCTAGTATTCTGGCTTAGCATGTTCTAGCCTAAGAGTGGAATTTAAATGGTTTTTGGTCGTTGAGGTAGGCACAGATTATAATAGGCGTCCTTGTTCCAAAACTCTGGGCCCTTCCATCCACACCAGCCCTGTCCAAGAAAAAAAGCAAGATTACGTTTAGATCTACTATGAATTCTGGTTTTTCCTACCTACTACTATTGGATCTATTTTATTTTACCAATTTTAATCTAAGCTGTTTGAATTCTTTTAAATATCTATAGCATGCAACGACACACAATTTTCAGAAAGTTCTCTACATGCCTGGAAACACAATAATGGAAAACACTTCAGAGAGTCTTTCTCTCTCCCCCTTCCTCCCTCCCTCCCTCCCCACTCCAGCTCAGTTCCTAAAAAGCAGCATCTCCCCCCCTCCCCGGCCCTTCCCACTATCTTCTGCTGCTACAGAGACTAATACAATTCTCAAACTCCTATTGTTCTCACAGTTCCCGTTTCTCGTCTTGAAGAATCCTTGCCGCCTTTGGTAGTAGTTGGTACTTCAGAGCCAAACAGAGCTCTTGATATCAGGTGTGCCATTGATCATGATTTAGGAGAAAAACAGTCTAACAAAGCTCTTTACCACATAATTATATGAGGTGTTTTTAAAGAAAAGAGCTACGAACTTGATTCCACCTCAGTTCCTCCCCTCCCCACCACTTTTGATGAGGAAAGAGGGTTCTGCACATTTCATTCTCCTGCAGCATTCCCGAACAGCTCCTAGCTGTAACAGCCTTTGGTTCTACATGTTCTTTGGGAATGGTTTCTTTCTGTATTCGTGTCAAGCTTTGATCATTACGGAGCTAGCAAAATGCTGCTTCAACAGCTTTTCTAGTTGGGCCCAACCCAAGGGTATCAAATAAAGATAGGAAATAAAAGTTGCTATTTGCCGTTTAATATGAAGAACAGAAAAGAAATTCATTACTTAACACCTACAGGATGATTTAACTACTTTCACACCTTACGTTTCTGTATTTACTGTCTTGTAATGTGCTGTGTCATCCCCTTCAGTAGCTTTAAATACGGAAATAACATTACATACCCTTTATTCTTTAGACTTTTCACAGATTTTCAAAACAGCTCAGTACCTGCCCTTTAAACTTAGTTCAAGGCCTGATCTGAGAAGGCCTAGTGGTGGATTTTTTTAAAAAAATAAATTAAATTTTAAATATTTAACTTCTCTGCTTCAGTAACATAATTTTACAGGCTGAACAGATGTTTCTGTTACATTCAAAATTCCAAACGCATTTATCGTATACACTACTGGGTAAAAGGGGAGATGGTTTAATTCAAAGAAAGTAAAGAACATTTCTTTGTACTATAACAACTTTATGTAGTTGCTGACCCAATGTATCTTCTCCAAAGAAACCAAGTTTCAGAAACTAACAGTAAGTAGCATCTATGCAGGTTAACTGGGATCAGCACTTCCTCCTTAAGGAATGGAGAAGCCATAGAATGGCCAATTTGTATTTGGCTGTGTGTTATTTGTTTAATGCCAAAACATACGTATATACATACACACACACAAGCATGGGCATCAAGCCTCACCTTTTCCAAAACAACATGCAGATCTTCTCCTCCAGTGTAATGTGGGTCTAGAATCAAATATTTGATGTGCCCTGTAATCTCATTCCAAGCCACTCCTAATATTGTGTGAGCCAAAACACCTCCACCTGAAATAGGAACAACACAAATTGCTAAATTTTTTTCCCTGAGATTGGCTAAATGTGCAAGCCTAAAACAAAAGTACATCAACGCTTTCCATTAACAGATTAGCTTGGTTATCAAAATGATTCTGAAGCTGTCCTACATATGATTCTTCACATTATTAAACAACATATCTTTACTACAACTAGGGAAGATTACTTATTTTGCTTTACTTACTACAACTAGAGAATTTACTTTCCAAATTTCTTCCATGTCAGCAAGGCGGGTTAAATCCTCAGCACTTCCACCAGATGAAGTCAAGAATATTTCAAACATCTGTTTTGCTCACTTTTTCTTTAAAGAAACTTAACTGTAGAAAAGGAATCTGGAAAACTTCCTGGTTGTAAAAGGACTAAAATTAGAACAGAAATCAGAATTTCTGGGTAAGGGTTATCTGCTGTTTTCTACTAAGTTCCATCAATGGATACTAGGGGCAGAGTAGTAATTTCTGACTCCCCTTTCTCCAGCCTGCATGCAGGGAGAGGGGACATTTTGATAAGCCGGCCACAGGTTGACTCTTGCACGTTTCTTTCAGATAGCACGAGGAGTTTATGTCCTTGGGCTACTGTAGTAATGACTCCACACAACAGACAGGAATTGCAAAAACCCCAAAAGAACACAAGCAAAAAAAAACCACCCCAAAAAGCCAACCTCCACCCCAACAACAACAAAAATGAAACTGATCTACAAGAGAGTATTACAGGGAAGGAGAAGTTACAGACTAAAAGATTTTTCAATACAGGATTCTCAATTCTTGAAATTCAGACAAAAAAGCTGCTGAAAGGCCAAAAATATTTCATACCAAAATCTGGACTTCTGGCACCTCTAATCTGAGAGAGTAACCCTACCGTTATGGAGAGCCAAATACAGATTGCAAAAATCCCTAAAACTGAAATTTTATTAAAGCTGAAAATGGTATTTTCAATAGTCTTCATTTTCTAAACCACAGGTGTCTTGGAAATAGTTTAATTAAAGTTACAGGGTTCTTATGAATGGCATTTCTTATGTTACCAACATTTCAGATTATTAAAACTGGTCTTAAAAAGAATTTGGGTAATATGCTTCTCTTCAAAGCCAGATAAACACTACTCTTGGGAAGTTTTGGGAAACTGAACTTCGCTTCTCCAGAGAGAAGTCAGCTCTCAAGTTCTGCCTTTAACAGCAGTTATTAACACTACCATTTAGATTGACTTTTGTTACCAGGTTTCATGCTGAGCTTGGGAGAAACACAGAGTGAAAAGATACCAGCCAGACTAAACTGTATCATTTTCCAGGCTCCCTTGGGAAAAGCGTAATTTTTAATTAATCTAGAGTTTTGATTAACACTTGTACAGTAAATTGAACGAGTTCTAATTGAAATGAAATCCAGCACAGGGAGGCCGTGCACTTTCACTGGCATTCTTCCATACCCGAGCACTTACCAATCATAACTGGAGTTCCTTCAGTCTTGAAATGATTAGCAAGCTCTCTTCCCTGCAACGCTAGCTCAGAACCCTGGCTAGGTAAGAAAAACAAGAACAGATTTGTCATCCTCGCTAGACGTAATTCTCTAATTATCCACTATATTCGTTAACTGCACAGGTAACTGCTTAGAAAGTGGCTTAGAGTCTTCCTGTGTAAACACCCTGGGACAATCTGAAAAAAACATTTTTTAAAGCAATTTACAGATTCTCGTTGGACCAATGAATCTGCTTTAAGCCCAGTTGCCACTGGAGCACCTGGAGTCACCCAGCTTCTATAACATGTCTGCTGCTTGTCTCCCACAGCGGGGACAGCTGCTAAACCCCAATGGGTCCCTCCAAGTAGCTAAAAAACAGACTGGCTACATCTGTCTGAAGTAACAGAACTTCATCAGAAACACCAAAAATAGGGTGTTGGTAAAGGTGTTCATAATGACATCTCTTAAAGAGAGGTTTCCACTGTAATTGCACAAGCAATTGCAGCACTCATACCCAAGCTAGCTTTAAAAATCTCATCTCAAATACCATTCGTAATTTGTTCAAAGCAACACTGAACTTAGCTTTGTTATCAACTCCCTGCTTTCCTTTTCAACCACGGGGACCAGCCACAGACAAAAGTCTACATGGAAGGGAAAAGGCACACACACAATACATGCACGTACTCCAGGATT
Organism: Burhinus oedicnemus; assembly: GCA_008921705.1. Lineage (NCBI taxonomy): Eukaryota > Metazoa > Chordata > Aves > Charadriiformes > Burhinidae > Burhinus > Burhinus oedicnemus. The sequence continues at coordinate 516,516 of VFFE01008299.1, forward strand.
CGGAGCTGAAGACATGTGTCTGACAGAGACTCCTATTCCCCTTAGAAGACCAACAGCGCTCTCAAAAGTGGTGACAGAAGCTAGGCAAGGAAATGAATATAAATATTTTTAATATCTCATCTTTATATTTCTTCATATAGTGGTTAACCTTTTGAAAACCCAAAGAAAGCCTGTGTGCCTGCTTCCCAAGAGTTCCTGGAGAGATGGATTAAATACAGACAGAATACAAAACTGAAACTCTGGGAAACGGTGCATTTAAAATAATGGATTCAGTACTACTGCTGCTGGTGCAGCTGTGCAGTCTTACTTCCATAAAGAGTTAGAGGTCCTAGGTGGAAATAAGCCCAAGACAAAAATTCTATCCACTGCCAGTGACCTGCTGAAAAAGATGCAAGACACTTCTCAGCATGGTAGTGATGCTGGCTTTTCATAATCCTGAAAAACACTGGTGCTCCCTTGTAGCAGCACTACGAGCAATTCTACCCAGTTCACAAAAGAATCTATTCTGTATTTGTATGTGCAGGAATAAAAACCTTCATACTGGCAGGGCCTGTCACAGCTGCTATAAGTAACAGGTGGATCATCTGCAAATATAAGCTCTGGAACAAAAAAGATTAAAATTGGCTGCATAAAGATTTACTCTAAACAAACAGAGCTCGGGAATAGTATTTTGTTTGACTAGAATCTTCATACATGCCAAGTTAGTATATATTTTTTATTTCATGATTGTATTTATCACAAAATGTTCAGGGATTTGTTAGTCTGCTTAGTGCTGCCTCAATGATATAAACGCAGTAATTTTACTTCTGATAAATGCTGAACATTATTCTTTTTCTCCCAAATATATCTGTAGGGTTCTTTATTGTGTATGAGAGTGTCAGACTGTCAGAATGGAAACAAATCCCTCGTTTTATCTGTCACACAAACCCAGAAAAGAGAACACTATTTCCAGGCTGCTCAGCAATTCGCCTCAATCCTGAACTGACGCGTTAGCTCTGTGGACGAAGTAGTAATTTACTGTCAGTGTGCATTCACTCCATCATGACCGTCAGACTGTGTGCCTGCTTCCAAAATTATGTCTGCAGTGCAAAGGAACAGGCTGAATTCCACATCAGTTTGCATATTGTTAAGCCATTTATAGCAACTGCAAACTGGAAACCCAAGCGCACAGGAAATTTAGCAACACCTTCATCTGTAAGCACTTACCACAATCAAAGGCAGGAATACAGGGTTTACAAACAAGGAACCCTTAAAAGATTTTATTATCTCTTTTATTATCCCTATTCTCCCATGCATTGTAATGGCAATCTGCATTTTAAGGCATTCAGTCTTTTTAGTAATTGCTGAGCTATTAAACAGCTATTGATTCTTACCTGACAAATAGTATTTTGGATGTTATTCCAAAAAGCTGATTCAGAACAAGCTGTACCTCAATCGAACCAATCCATTGCCGTGACCCAACAAATGCTGCAGGCTTGTCTCCAGCATCAACCAGTGCCTTTGCAACATCATGATGAAGAAGAAAAACAAACGTCAACAACATATAGTAGGCAATTCCATCCCTTTTTGTGAATAAAGTTGGTTTGTATATATGGGAATGTGTTTTTAACCTAGCTGGTCAAAAGCAGACAAAAGGTTGTCGAATTCATTCATTGCGGTTCTGTTTTGGAAAAGTCACTTGAACACAAACATAGACAGTGCCTACAAGCACAGAATATAACCCTGGGATGGTGAGTGCTGAGGTCTCTAATCACGGAGTGCATCATTGTACCGCAGAAGCCACTTCACAGACTGAAGTACCTGGATTTCCATCCAAAGCATCTCAGAAAAGGATCCGTAAAATAGTGCTGTGAGGAAGAGGCCACCGAAATACACCAAAGGCTGTGGTTTATTTTAAACTCTTCTCCATTCTGAGGCTTACGTGTTATATGCGGCACTTGAGAGCGGCCTTTTCCGCTCAGGATACAAAGCCCACAAAGTCTCCTGAAGGCTACTGCCCTCTTCTAGATGTCTAAAAATACCACAGGAGTGCAAGGACTTCAGCTGCTTTTAGGTTTAGGTGTGGACTGAGAGATGTTCAGGAAATGCATTTTTAACTCTAATGCTCACATCCCTGCTAGGTATGATGAAAGTTGTTTTATGGACTGAATCAAACTTTGCTAAAAATGTTCAGTAAATAAATACAATGCAAAGAACTATTTTGAGAAGACTGAAGGTAACTGCAGTATTTCTTGCTAGGCATACAATATTAGCTACCCAAGCCAACAGTTTTTCTTCAGTGCTGTTACCAGAAATGAACATACTCGGGTACGCATTTGAACTCATAATAGAAAAAGGAATGAAGGGGAGTTCAAAAAACAGGAAAAGCCCACTACTGTCAAAGGCAAAGTTGCAAAAGGTGGCAGTAAATCAATGCATAGCATCTGGGGACTAATCCAGCTGTCACTGAATACAAGAGTCAGTTTTAAAACTGATTTTAGTATGACACATCAGGTTCTTTGTGTTCCTTCATTTGGCAAAAACAGTGAAAATGTCCTAATATGAGCTTCTAATAGAACATTAATCCAAGGAAACATTTAGAAGACTATTTTAATGAGTCTTATTTGTCCATATAAAGTCACCTGACACTGATAAACATTTGGAGACAGATCTCCTATAATAAAACTTGTTAACAATAATAATAAAGAACTCCTATAATTCAACTTAAGAGATAAATTAAAAATACCACACAATTCCAAAGTCTAAAACATACGAATTTGATATTTTTAAAATAATCTATATGAACTTTTCTAGACAAACAGGCATAAAATAACGAACCTGCTTAAATGTTCTGTACCTGTTGAATTTCCTTGTGTGTTGGTATAGGTGCATCAATGTAACCTTGGTGCTTGAACCAAGAACAGATTGTCTGCAAAGACCGATAGGCACAGCCCCATCCACTGTCATCAATCCGATCCTGCATATAGTGGTGGTAACTATACACACCATGTACTAAATAAACCTGCACAGAAAGAGATAATACACATGCATGTGATCACACCTGCACCAATTTGCAGAGAAGTCATATGACTTGTCACTTGCACTGTAAAAACTTTCAGCTGGGGACTGTAAATCATTGGAAGAGTTGAAGTGTTGTTATTCACACATGATCACGCCCCCTGTTTTTGTCTCCTAAACATCTCTGTTCATACTTTTAGTTTCTTGTCCTGGTTCCGAGAAACTCTGAAAATACATGCTAAAAATGTGTACATCCTTTTCCAAGAAAATGCAACTTCTTTCGGACAAATATAGCTAAAGCAATGCCATTTTGTGCAGAAAAGCCCTTTTGCTTAAAAGGCCATGTCAGTTACTTCAATTTCTCATCTACACAATATGGACTATCTAAATTACTTCTTTTAATAACAAGTCTCAAGTAACATAAAAAGTACTTTCTTACAAATGTTTCAATTTAAACTTACCATACCAGACTCCGTACCAGGTGAATTAAGATGTAAATGTGGATTTCTCAGATATCCATCTTTATATGGTTCATCTGGAAAATGATAAGCATTTGCTCTCTTGAAATACGGTCTGTCACAAGGCAGATTGAATAAGCCATGCAATTCCTACATACAAGTTCGAATATAAAGAGCACAATTCAAATTTTGGATTAAAAGAAACATCACATTGCAAGTAACAATAAAGACACAAACAATTGTAACAGCATAGTTTAGCAAATTAATATATTAAAATCTGGTTACTTAAACATTCAGCACGTACGTTTATTACTAGATCTCACCTCTCAAAGGAATCTCATGCAGGCTTACCTCCTATCTAAAGGGCCCACTATTTTATGCAGTCCTGTTACACAACACCTGCCGCTGCTGCCCCATTGAAGATACCATGAGTGACAGGTGTCTTACGAAAGTGTGATAAAATACATCATAGTAGAAAAGGATTACTGTTTTATCTATGTAGTAGTATAGATACACACACTCTGAATTATAATCTTAACTAATACTGAAGACATACAAATAGCACATACTGAGACAAAGTAAAGATAGTGAGCTTATGGTTTAAGCAGATTCGATCTATTTTTAAATCTCTTAAGCACCGTTTGCAACACAGCAGCCACATTTAAAGAGATACATTGCCTTATTTCACAGAGCTTAAGAGTGAAAGGAATGATGAGATCATCTAGGATAACGTGTATAACAGGTAATACGTTTTACGCAGGTGACCCAACATTGAACCCAACTACATTAGCTACAGCAACACTTGGCAATCAGTGCACACAAATGAACAGAGGACAGAGAGCAGGAAAGACTTAATCTGCCACCAATGTCTGAGGCCTTGACAAATGCAAGGAATAGATGAGACTTTGTATGCCCGGTAATGCTTCACACAGAAGAAGAAAATGAAAAATCCCCACGGCTTCTACACCTCTAAGGCAGCAGAAGATTCTTTCCCCGCTCTCAGTAACTGTGTAACCTGAACTGGTATCTGCCAGCTACATGTCTCAATTGAACGGACTGCCACATCAGAACATTCTTCCACCTCATCCATATTCTTTTTTCTAGATGTGCCAAACCAGAAGGCAAAAACCAGCCAACCAAAGGCTAGCTAAGGCTGGTCAGCTGTGAGCCACAAAAAGCAGCCCCACAAAACAAATAAAAAACCCAACACCACACAACCCAAAGAAAGAAACCAAAACAAAGAACCCCAACCTGTGTTAAAGCTTGAAAGTAGTAACATGCTACAAGTAATCCGATATTCTACCATGGAAGTGGAGATATTAAAAGTATCCAGTACCAGAAGTGTAATTTAGATAAAACTTATCTAAAACAAATCCTATGTAAAGGTTCTATTGTTCCTTTAGAAAAATAAGATCTGATACATTTTATAAAATAACTTCTAATAAATCAAGCTTCCACATTCAATATACTGCTTCAGTTATAATAAAAATAAATTTAAAAAATAGCAGTATGTTAGTATTTATTCTATGTTGGCTAAATGAAAAGCTTTACCACTGCTTCAGTTACGATAATGATAATAAAAAAAAGTTAAATTAAAAAAAATCAGGTTCTGTGAGTATTTGTTGGCTTTACCTTTCTGTAACTTTCCAGCTGATCATCTGAAATACCTGTAGGATATGAGATTGTTACAAGATGATTTTTTCCTGGTAACATGAAATGAAGTTGTTCTGGTACCACAATTGATGTCCCCTTCATATATTTCATGATACATCTTTCCATGTCAGTTAATTGCCTGTGAATTGCTTTCACCAGGAGATTTTGTACCCTGCGAAGTATAAGGGTGTGTATTTAAGAAGTAGAACAGTGATGGTGGATCATTTTCTCTCATAGCTCTGATAGTTATACCATACTTATATGCATATTTGCACCTGGTCTGATGAACTTACTACTTCCGTGCTTCCACTCCCACAGAGAAAGACAGAACCTCACCGTGCTTTACTCCAAGCACATCTGTACACAGAAACTACTTAGTCATCCAGCCCTCCAAAGCGCAGGTAGCCCGGTTTCATATCAGGAACACAACCATTACAAGCCTTTGCCAAAATAAAAGTTACATCTGTGACTATATGGGATTTTTTTTTGCATTTTATCCATCCCATTTAGCATCCTTCAGAGTAAAATCCTATAGAAAAAATCACAATGAAAAAGTACAGACTCATCGTTTTCCACCTTCACCCACCCAGCTGCAGCCCCTAATGTAGTACTAAGATTACAAAGACTCATCAAATACACTCCAACTCTCACTTTTATACACACTCACATACTTATAAGAATTTTTAGAACATTTTCCTGACTTTCTCAATTCCTTGCTAAGCAATGGTTATGAGCTATCAAATCTATCAGACATGGATAAACTGAATTTTTTGTAGATAGCAAAAGGATTGTGTCTCAAGATTATTGAATCCGTTTACAGAAGCTTTTATTTATACAGTTAAATTCCATTACAAAAATATTACACGCTAGTTCATTAAACTGATTAATGATATGATATACGAGAGCTTTACTTCATTATTTCAAGAAAAAGCAGAAATGAAGCTGAAAAATTACAAGTTCAGTATAACACTTACTTTCCCCATGTTTCTTCTGGAGAAACAGGTACAACAACATCAACTGGTAATGTCATATTAATGTAGTGGTGTTCCTTATTTTCCCTTTCAATGACTGGAGCCAAAGCAGTTGATGAGGACGTCATTTCCAACATGAGGTCTATATTCACTACCTGCTGCTGCAGAGAGTAAAGACGCCAATAGTACATCGCCAACAAAGCACGCACCAAGAAGGCAAAACTAAGACTGTAGATAAGTGGTATCAAACTCAGTAGTGAAATAATTGGGTTTAAAAAACCCTAGTAATGTTAAAGACAAACTTCTACGTGCTGATCTACTGTAGATGGATCTCTGCATTCACGCTAAGTCTCAAGGACTTTAAAAGGATTCTTTTAAGTCATGTCAATGTCTGTTTGTGTACAGAAAAGCATATGGAGGGCAGATCTAAAAATTTTTAAATGACAGGTCATCTGATATAATTTATTAGTGTGGTGAGACACATACCGTATCTTGTAACCTTTTATCCTTTTTTTTGCCAAGCTTTCGTTTGGTCTCATCATCTTGATCAAACCTGAAATATCAACAGAAAGAGAAATCTCTATAACATGGAATGAATTGATTTAAAAAATTATAAATTTTTAAATATACTCACTGTATAAATCGTCTTATCTCCTTACAAGCAGAATCATCAGTCAGCTCTGGAACAGTGTTCATACCATTGTTAGGCCACACATAGACTGAACTGTGGCGAACTCTTAATACAAGAACATCTGAGGACAGTTTGTTTGCAAGATCACTGAAAACATATCCTAATGCCTTTTTTGTTGATGCCTCTGAAACACAATAAGGATACAATTAGCCTAAAACATTCTCTCACTTTTGTTACAGCTGCTGGGTATACATTTTTAAAAAAAATTATATGTCTTGACTTGGAATAAAAACCTAAGTGCTGTCATGGTCAGAAAAATGGCTATGTAAACAAAATCTAAGATAAGATTTCACTTAGCAGGTTTGTCTCAAACATTCATACTCATACCTGCCTGAACAAAAGCGTACTGTTTCTCTCAGATGCTGTTGGATATGAAAAGCTGAATGAATTACAGAAGAACAACCTACACTGTAGTCAATTCTCACATCAGTAACTCTAACCAAGCCTACGCTTGCAAAAGAACTTCTATGTACAGACAAACTTCTACGTATGGTTATATTTAGTCTTTTGACTAAATCCTGGAAAGATTCAATCTCAGTCACATTTCTGACTTCATATCATTACCCAGAAATATAAACCAAAAACACAGGAAGTTTTTGGAAAAGCAGGGCATACACTCCAGCTGCAGACCAAATTTTGGCCAACATACACCTGTAACTGTAAGCCACACCCTGGTCAGCCTGAATCTTTATTACTGGTATGGACATTTGTCTTTCAGAGCTTGACTTTTTAAGTTTCACCTACTCCTTACAACCTGGGCCAATACTGGATATGACGAAGCAACTTTTGCACATTATCAGCACTGTTTTCCTCACCAAGGAGATTAACAACCATTACTTAGAATACAATGAGCTATACAAAGCCTAACAAGATATCAAAGACTATGCCAAATTGTATTTCTTTAATGCATTAACTTAGATTTGGCCACTATTAGTTGACTTTTGCACTAGAAGTCTGTAAAAACTACAGTATTAGAAAAATAAAACAAAACCCAATGTATTTAGCTAAATCTCCTCCAAAAGAAAAACTCAATGCCTTCAAAGGAGTGGTCTGCCATATTTACACGCTAACATGTATAAATAGCATACGCTTGGACAATCTGATTATCACTCTGCTTTGCTGTGGTTAAAATTCACGACACTGTAAACAAAGCCAAATAAATAGCCTTTCTCTGAGGACGCCATCCACAAAAGGTTGCTATGCTTTAGGCCAACCTATTCAACACTGCTATTCCACATCGTGAACTGAAAGGAGCCTGAGCTCCTTTTCAGGGTTCCCTACCACTGACTTCCGAGTTTCTAGTAAAGACACGTTCTTTTAACATGCAGAATGAGCTACAGTTGAGCTAAAGACACCCTCCTTCCGCACTCCGCCCCATGACAGCTCAATGGCTGCCAACAGCTTTGAGTAGACTTTCTGAAGTGAATGTCACCTTACTGTAAGAATGTGGGACTAAAGGAGCCTCTTAACGCCATATGGTCTAGTCCCAATTCCACCTGGAATTGCAGTGGCCAATTCCGCCTAAATTCAATAGAGTAACTAGTTAGCTTGTTCATCTTCTCTATTTTCCTAGAAAGACTGGATCACAATCTCAAAACTATATTACTAATATAAACCTGTTATAATGAACTCATTTTCATCAAGTTATTATCATTTGCTTGGAATTTCGGATTCAAACTGAAAAGTGATCCCAATATCATATCTGTAAGTAGGAAAAATTTGTAAATAAAATTACCTAAAAACAGAAATTTAAACTTTACTTCAAATTAAAATAAAAAACATACGATGGAAAAAGACTGTCAGAAAATTCATGGAGATAAAGAATAACATTTTCTGTACTTAATATTTACAGGTTTGGGAAAAAGCACTTAACATCTGGTGAAACGCCAAGAAAATAAACATCATAGCTAGTTAATTAACATGGATATAAACTTTTATTAAGAAATCTACTATAGTCTTATAGACACACCATCCGTAGTTGCTAGCTGAAATGCAAGATCCAAGCCTCCTCTTATTCTAAAGAGTATGTCCATAGCTTCTACAATTACCTAAGCAGAAAAAAAAAGAGGCAATGAAAACGAACAGTTATTTCAACATGCTTCCTCTCGAGTTCCAACCGCCTGTTACCACGCCAGCACACCAGACTCCCACAGCCGCTGAGGGCACGAAAAGCCGGTGAATAAACAGGCAACGGAGCGCCACAGCTGCTTCTTTCCCCTTCCCCAGCCGCTGCTCTGTGTCCCCACAAAAAAAAGTTTGCCAGGGTTGATGTGAAAGATGTTTTTTTTTTTATCAGATGCCCAAGGGGCCTCAACACCTTCCCCGAGGTGTCCCTGGGAGCTGGAGGCCCAAAGGCCGCAGAGCGGCCTTTGGGCCTCCAGCTCCCAGGGACACCTCGGAGCACCCACCGTGAAGCGAGCAGGCCAGCACTAGCCCCCAGCCCGCCCCGCTCGCCACAGCACCGGGCAGCGCCGCACACCGCTCCCCCGCCGCCATTTCGCGCTCCCCTCAGACTCACCGCGTCCCTCAGCGCCGCAGCGGGGGCCCAGCCCGCGCGCATTCCCCCCCTCCCCCCGCGCAAGCGTGCTCCCGCCCGGCCCCGCACTGCGGCGCTGCGCAGCCGCGATCGCCTTGGGCCGTACCAACGCAGGGAGCGGGGGGGGGGGGCGAGATTTGCCTGTTGGGTTTTCCCGCCTCCCGGGCAACCGGCACCAAGCTGAGGGGTCCCCGCCGGCGGATCGCCTGTGGCTCCTCTCGGCGGTGGTCTTCTCAGGCCAGTGAGGTACCGGTTCCCTCATGATTCGCCGGCCGGCTGTGGCCGGCGGTGCTGCCCCGCTTGGGCCGGCGGGCTGTGGTGAGGTGCGGCGGGTCGAGCTTTTGTCGCGAACGTTGGTTTAGGTTTCTGCACGACTTTGAGGTAACAGCGATTTCAGATTTATTAACAAAAGGATTAGGTTGGGTGGTTTTTAACAATACTCAACCATCAGCCAGTTATCAAAGTGATTTAACAAAATTGGCCATAATCAATACCGCGGCTTAAAAGATTCAAAAATGGCAAGGTTCACCTGAGACAGTTTCCTAAATCAAATCACACGCACGCACCCCCCACAGGATTTACAACAGAGCTTTCCTAAATCAAATTACACGTGCACAGACAGAGGTTAACCTATACGATTAAGATGTTTCTGTTTTTGCACAAAGCAGTAAATTATTGGTACTAAACCATCTCTGAAACCTCAAGAAGTACAATAGTAATTAATTACTCTTTTCCTTCATTGGCATTTGTCAGCAAGATGATCTCTGAAATCCTCACAAAATCTAATCTTCGATACACTCATGAAATCTACCTTTTAATATCCTCATGAAATCTACTCTTCGAAATCCTCACAGAATCCACCCGAGAGGCATCCCAAGGCAGGGGGAGGCGCTGGGTCACAGCCTGCTGTGATCCCAGAGAACTCCAAGGATCTCACGTGGGATCGCTGTTTATAGGGACGCAAGATGATGGACTTCAGTCAGTATTTTTCCATTTTGGATGCGGTTCTTGTCAGGTAATTCTGGTACCTTCCAGATCGGGCCACCATCCAGGCAGCAGCAGTTTCAGGTACGGTTAGGGGGTGCCTGATCTACCTAACTCACTGCACTCGGAACCAGGACAAGAAAGTACCTAATTGTCCCAACTCACTGCACTTGCAACCAAGATAAGAAAGTGCCAGATTGTCCCAGCCCACCGCACCTGCAACCAAGATAAGAACACAATGTTGGCTGGTCCTGATATCTCAATGTGGCCTAGGGGGTCTGCAGCACCACAGCCATCTTTAGCTTGGGCAACCAACCAGAGCAGTACTTAATCCAGTTGATGTGCTGTCAACACTCTGTGGCAAAATATCGGTATTTCCTCACCTTTCCTACACATTATTTGGGAGACGTTCCAGTATTGTGCTTGCCCTCCCGCTGCCTCGCAATGCTGCAACTTCAGGGCCAGGCTCGTCCCTCTCATTACATCTCCTCAGTCACATTGAACTGCTGAGATCCAAAAATCCTTCCCATTAATCCCTTGATCAACTGATCTTTCTTTACACTGTGTAATTCGAGGTCTATTTTCAATAAATGAGTCCTATCCTCCTCATCAATAATGCCAACTAGCTTCGTAACAGTGAACCCATGAGTTTGTTTCCAAGGGTCAGTTTTCTGTCATCTCTTCTTTCCATGCTAGTTGTTGCCACCTGCCCTTTGGTTCCTAGATCTACAAATAATCAAAGAACAGTACTGAGTTTATCTGATGAAACAGTGGTGCATTTTACACTGTGTGAACCTCCACATGATGCAAAAAAATTGCTTCAAAACTTCTGCATGCTGTCCATCCTGTGTGCTGAGCATTAGCAAAATGTGGCTAGCCCTTCCATTGTACACAGTGTTCCAGCATATTATTTTTTATAATAAAATATATAAAATCGATATTGTTATATAGATTTCCACTGCTGTGCTGCTGCTGCTTTTCTACTCTGCACCCACATGCTAGATACAGCTAATGTGTGGTATTAATTTCTCAGAGTTTGCTGCTGCCCGAGTTATTTTCATTTCTCTCTTCCATCTTGCCTTTGCCCCCGTAGTTAATACCAACATGGGACTTGATCTCCATTGTCTTTAATCTGTATTCCACCCTAATGCCTTAACTTCCCAGCTCTCTTTTGAGCTGTATGGACACAGATACTTTGCCTATTTGTTTGCATATCCTCTATTTTTTTGGTAGTTCTTAGATTTCATGACTTTCAACAAATAGCTTTCCTAACTTATCAACCAATTTCTTCTACTTTAATTTCCATTCCTGGTGAACTTACCATATATTGTTATCTTCCTGCTTAGTGCAGTTCTTCCTCTAGCTGTTTCTGATTCCCATCTCTACTAGTTTTCACTCTGGGAATCAGATCCCTGGTAATCTTAGTGCTAATCCTTCTCTCTATCCAAGCCCTTGAGTTCGTTACGCTTGTTGACTAGGCATTTTCCTTAGTTCTGTCAGGCTCCAATGAGACTGATGATGAGGAAAAACTAACATTTACTGTAAATAATTTCCATTAAAACCAAGAAGAAGTTGGAAATATTTACCATGACCAGGTCTTGGATTAGTGAGATGACTTCCGAAATTCCATTTTTATGTTTTACCACAGATTTGTCCATACACTGACCTTCGATACCATTATTAGAAAGTGACTGAAAGCCATTGCTAGAGATAACCCACAAGATGAAGGAGGCTGCTCGGCATATTTTATTACTAGCTGTTAATGCCACCAAAACCTCTCGGCTTAGTACTCTGAAGATTTTGACCCAAACTATGTAAATTCAGTAAGAATTGCACCAGTTGTATTACAAATGCATTTGATTTTCTCTCTCCACTCATGTTTTGAATTTGTTTAGCAGGGGAGATACGATGGTGCCTAAATCCCACATAGTCCATTTGTCCTATGAGCACCAAAGCTGTTGATCATATTGTAGGTTACTTTCTTCAGATTACATTTATTGCTAATATTTTTAACCAAAACTTCTTGCATTTTACTTAAATAGACTTTGTGTTTACAGGTGTGGACTGCTTATAGACTTTGGCAGTAGAACAAATAAGCAAGGATAGTTCAACCCTTTTAGTGCAGTGCACTGTCACACAGATCCAGCCATGCCTGCGGAAGGGAAAACTGATATGGAGAGGATTGGTCTCTTCAGCGAAATGGGTTATGTTACCATAGGAGATAAATACGTACCCCATTATATGCGTAAGTACATTTAATTTTAATCACTTTTTAGTGATAGGGACCACCTCTAGTATCCATCTACTTTCAGGATCACTGTTTTCTAATGTTTTGGGTTTTTTTTGTTAGAGGGTACTGCTTTTTCATGCATATTCTTTGCTTAGGTCTGTATTATTAAGATATTCTTGATATTCTCCTTTTCTTGTTGTTTAATGGGAATACTTATTGAGAAAGGTAATTTTTGTAATTAGTAAGGTTGCAGAGGTTAATCCTCAGTAGCTGCTTTGAAGTAATAATGTAAAATAATCCTGGCTTCCCAGTACAAGCATTTCTGCTGCGGTGTGGTATCAGTGATGAACATGTCCACCAGAACCCTGGCTAACACACTTCTACCACACTGAGCTGCTGGGGATTCAAAACCCAGCTGAAGGCACTTAAGCTGTTCTACCTGGCCGGTAATCAGTGGGAGAGAGAGCTGCTCCTCTGTAGTATTACTCGTAGTATGTAAATAGGCATCAGCTCCAGCTCTGAATTGTAGTCTGGAGTAACACATCTCTCTCCATTGCCTGTAAAGCAAGTGCAGGGGTTAGCAGACTAAAAACAGGTGCTGTGAATACCTTCTCACAGCATTGTCTTTCAGACACAACCATTTACGTGCACGATTTACAAGTTAAATGCTCTGTATTACATTCTTTGAGCCACCCCGATCCAGACCTTAGTTTTTTAATGTAGGCTAAGAGCAGCACTAACACCAAACAGTTATTTACAGTGCTTACTTTTTTAAAGGCCCTTTTAACGAAGCTGCGAGCAAGAACAGACAGATGTTACCTGGGGGGACCAAAACATTGTCAGCTCTGCAGGCAGGTTATTTTGAGCCTCAGTTTGTGAGGATTTTCGATGGTGAAGCCTACTCAAACCCTGTTCAGCTAAGGAGACGCTATAGATTGGCAGAATCAAAGAAAAATTTGGGCAAAGCTTTCCTTCCCAGTAATGGAGACAAATTGCCGTAAGTGTTGTAAAAATGTTTTAAATTGACCTTTTTTCTTTTCTGTACACTAAAGATGATTTTCACAGATTATTTCTTATAAAACCTATAATGACAGTACAATATTGTTGGTTCATACAATGTAGTGTTAGTATTGAGCAAAGAATTTTGAGCAGCAACACAGGGAAGGCTAAACACAGGTAGAAATCATGTCCTAATGCTTGCTTTTAACTACTGTTTTTTGCTGTAAAGAGTTTTCTTAAACTTTAGCTTTTTATTTTTGATTAAAATGAAGATGGCTATGGGAAAAGGGTGTGGATAATTAACAATGAATATTTCATTTTAATTTAGGAGGAAATCTGCTGGAACTTGTCTGATACAATATCTTCTCCCTCCCATTTCTGAGCCTTCCAAAATAGAGATGGCATATGTATTGCATAAACAGTAGGAAAAGGGGCCGTCATCCAGGTGCAACATTTTCCTCTCAGCCAAGCCATATCCATTATCTTTTTGCTAGAAAAAATACCAGTTATCCTAGAGGGTGATCAGAAGATGTTACGGAGCTGAGGGATATATGCAGAATATTAAAATAAATGCATCTTTACTATTTGCGCGACATTAATTGCATGACAAAATGACACCAATGCAATTGATGTCATATAACTATTACTCACCTGCAAAAAACAGATAGAGCCTGGTTATTTATTTATAACTATACAAACTTTTTTTTATTTATTTTTTCTTTTATTTTTATTTTATGTATGTATATTTTAGGATGCAAGGATTAGCTATGTTCTGTTGTATGTTACGGGAACATCTTAGCTTTTAGTAGGAATGCAAGACATGGTGCATAGGCTTTCTGTTGGATAGACGTGTGCTGTTTCTGATGGGACAGACAATGAGTAAGCCCCATGTTCAAAACTTTCTTTCAACTACAACCTGACTTTATAGTAACCAAATTATTTATAAGGGTTTAACTGTTAGAAGCACCTAGGCACTGATTTCAAATCCATGTCAGTCAATGAGAGTCCTGTTCACTTTGCGAGTCTTGCTTAAAACAGAGACTGCTGATGCGGTCTCTTCCATGTACTGCCTCCACAAATGCACTTGTTGGTTGTGGGGGTAGCAGCTTGTGCTCTTACTCTTGTTGTAAGACTTCTGAATTCTTCTAGGCATGAACTTCTTTTTTGTCTTTATCCTTCCCTAAATCTGTACGGGCAGTGTTGTACAAAGCAGAGGTTGGGAAAGTGGTTAGGTTGTCTTTTAATGGAATCTCGAAGCAATTGTGGAGAGCTATTATACATTTCTTATATCCAAAACTGACTCCCGTCGTAACTATGGAACTAGTGCAGAGCTCTGTTGCTGTTCACTGAGTTGTTATTCTTGGCTGCCTGAATGATAAGCAGCTCTTGGGAATCTTTCCTTTATAATGAAGCCACATTTGTTGTTGGCTGCAAATGGAAAGGTTGCAAAGATGTCATATTCTGAAGATGTGACTGAAGCCGGGTCTTTTCTTTTCTTCATATGTCTGTTCTCTTGTTATTTTGTTACTGGCATATAAAAAGCCTACTCACAGAAGTGACATTTAAAGAATATGAAATAAAGCACTGAAGAGCTAGGAAACGCCAAGATAAAGGTTGTCTGTGCATTGTCAGTTTGCCCATTTTTTTCTATATATGGGTTTATGAAGTCCCTAAATAAATGGAGGGTAATGAAGAGGCAGGTTAGTGTTCTGTGCAAAGATGACAAATGTTATCTTGGTGTCCTAATCCTGTCAGCATTCGTTCATGGCCCTTTTAAGTAGGAACTCATTGAAACACTTTACTCTCTCCTCACTATAATTGCAGACAGTACAGGCAAGGCAGATTACCTCAGCTATCTGGAATAGTTGACAGATCTCATACAGTAGCCCCTGTTCATTTTTTTCTGTTCTGTTTTGCGTTTTTGGGGTGTGGGGACAGAGGGTTGGTTGGTTTTTTAGTTGGTTTGTTTTTTTTTTTTACCACTGTAGCTGCAGCTTAGTGGACCAAATTGCCATTCAGCTATTTCATTAGTTTGTCTTCATACTTTTCTCCTTTAGCAGCTGTATGATCTTGTACTTTGAGAACATGTCATACACCTGTCAGCAAATACTGATTTTCAAGTTGGTCATTAAAAAACAGTCTTTGTGAATTCCTGCAGCTTTGCAGGCAGAGGCATTTCTCCTAAATGAGCTGTGCCTCCTTTTGCTTTTCTTCTGTGGCAAGACAAGAAAGTTAACTAGTCCTACCATCTCTCAGAAAAAAAAAATCTTTCAGACAGGTACCCCACATCGCCTGCTGCTCTGTTATCATACCAACACTAACTTACCGTTCTCCATAATCTTGTGCAAAAGGCTGTCCTCTTGTCATCAATCATCAAATCTGTTTAACCTATTCCTCTGGGTCTCTGTGAATCTGTCTCTACCAGTATTACTTCACGTTGTTGGGGCAAAATTAAAACAACTTCTATTAAGTATATTTATTTTATTATATTACCATAAAACTTCATCTCTGCTGCCATTTTGTTTCTTTTTTGGCCGTAACACTGTGTGTGGAATTGCTGTAGTAGTAGATCCATGGACAGTGGATCTGATCTGGTTTTATGTTTACCTCTTGAAATGTATATGTTGTTTGGGTTTTCTGCTTACTGTGGTTTTAGCACACTAAATATTGAAAGCCTGAAATATTTGCAAAACATTAATTAAAATGTTTATTTGCTATTTTTAGATGTGGACTTGGCAGCTATTATGGGACCATAGGAGGTTCGTATCCATACTTCAGTCCACAACTGAAAGCCAAAGAAAGATACATTCCTCCTGGAAAGAATTTTTATACTAATCCAGGAAAGAAAGGAACTGGATATGGGTAACTTCACAATATTGCTTCTTTCAGACTATTTTATGAAATGTTTCTTAAGTTTTGAACACCGAAGTAATTAATTTTCTTTTTACAGTTATGCAAACCTTACCATAGGTGAACAATTTCCACATGAACCCGATGGGTATGAAGTAGAAAGAATAAATGCAAAGGTAAAAGTATTTGTCTTTATTATGTATCAGCATTATGATTATTTATTACAATTCACCTGAACGTTTTGTTCCCTGTGGTGTTTCCTTTAGCTTGAAATCACTAATGTTTATTTATAGAGTGGAGGAAGGAAAACAAATTAATGGCCATCTTGTATAAAAAGATTTAGTTATTGTTCATTTATTATTTTTCCTTTGAGACATCTGGCAGAATTGCACACAAGTGCTAACATTCAGGATTTGACCTTCATTTTTTATTTGGAGACCTTAAGCTACAATGCAATAATGACCAAACAATGCCAATAGCAAGAGTAATAATACTTCTATGTTGTTGTCAGAAGAATGAGACCTCATTATCCTAGATACTAAATTAAAAAATCATGTTCCTTTTTTCATATAAGTTCATAAATCTAAGAAAACTCATAAATTTGCTTGCACTGATTTTAGTTATCCTGTATATTTTCATCATAGGTAGTGAAAAATAGCAGCAGGAGGACATTTTTTGGGCTAGGGTAAGAACAGGATTAGAAGAAACAATTCAGCTACCTGCAGCTGAGACAAATTCAGAGTCAAAACTAAGCATCCAGTGCAGAAAATAAGACGAACAGAGAAAATGGGGAGGAGGGTTTTTTTCCACTGGCTAGAAAAAAAGGAGCTCTGAGTCATTAGCATGAATTACCAGATGATAATGTAGTACTGATGGTACATTTTATACTTGTCTTTAAATTGTTTGTAATGTTTTAACCTACTTTATTTTAAAATAGAAGCTGGGAAGAATAGTTAGCATCTCCCATGATACATAGAACCAGTTCCTAGAGAAGCTCAACTTAGTTAAGTGCTAAGAATCTGGGAAATGTAGTGGCCAGGGTTCACAAGTGTGAGCAGCGGGGATGCATGCAAGCAGAATTTTCAAGCATGTGTGTATGTATGCGTGTGTGCCCAAGATACAGGTCTACAATACTGTTAGACACATCTTAAATGCTTTTCCTGACATTTTCCTGCCATACGTTCGTAGTGATTGTTGTGCTTCCTGGACAGTGAATCTATGTCCCATTATACATGCTGGGTATATAAAATACCTCGATCATCAAACAAGAGCAAATAAAGACAGAGTGAACATTCTCCAAGACTAAATTTAATGCTTTCCATTTTTCTCTTAGAATAACATACAGTAAAAATCCTCAAGATTGTTTCTTTCAAAGTATTTGTTTTACAGAAAGCGCAAGAGGAGCATAAACGATTGCTTAAAGGAGGGCCTTTTAAGTTCAGTGTATATCCCCAGGAGTATTTTGACATGAATCCCTATTTCAATGACAAACCTTTGCCACCTGTGAAGAAACCGCCTTCAGACAAGCCAATTGCACCACCTTTCAAACCAAGTTCTCCTGCTAAAAAGGTTAGTTTTAGCTACTGGAGACAAAAGGTAAATATTCAGATGTTTCCTGTTAAAAGCTTTGCTTACGGTACAGAAGATGGAAATAAATGTTTAGTTTTGCTGTTCATTTCTTATTTTTATTACAAAAGATACTATTTCATTTACTTTGTTTTCAATTTCCAAAGCAATGAAATCTTGTTTGACCCAACAACAGCTGCTAACCAGTTTCAAGTAACCTAAAAAGTATTTCTCTTTAAAGTCTGCATAGTGCTGTTAACATACAGTTAGTTGACTGCATACACCACAAAAAGATAAAAAGCAGAAGGTCATGCAATAAATGGCAGTAAGACTAGATTACTGTAGCAAAATGAAAAGCTTTCCTATTTTGGACTCTGTCAGTCACTCGTATAATTTTTGAACCTGCTAATTACTCTCAGCCTATATAAAGAAACATCTAAAGGGTAATTCCTAGAGGTGTCATGGGAATGGACAGCTGGAAGGAGCAGAAGAACTCAGGTTAGTCCCTCTGCTCAGGGAAAGGCTGCAGAATAAACTCAGGAGTTACCTGTTACTTGTCCATCTGCAGACACAAATTTGGAATCCACTTTAGAACTGGCCAGCTCTTCAGTGGTTAGGAGACATGGAGGATAACGTTGGGAATAAATATTCATGGAAGGGCTTAGAGGGCATAAGAAATAAAGCCTGGAGTTGATTAGTTCTGGTTGCTTAGTGCCATTGTTTCTTAGAATCTAAATGGATATTTTTCCATTCCATAAAGCATTCCATCTTGATATATTTTTTTGAGATGAGATGCTAAACTTATGCCATTCACTGTAGGCTAAGCTTTAATTTCGCTTTGACATGGATTTAAGATGCATAAATATCTCTGTCTTAAATGACTCCAGATACCTGATACGGTAACACCCCTTAATCT
Source organism: Burhinus oedicnemus (assembly GCA_008921705.1). Classification (NCBI taxonomy): domain Eukaryota; kingdom Metazoa; phylum Chordata; class Aves; order Charadriiformes; family Burhinidae; genus Burhinus; species Burhinus oedicnemus. Next base: position 535,367 of record VFFE01008299.1, read on the forward strand.
GTCCCTTTTCAGCTCTTCATTTTGGCATTCCATTGTCAGTCATTTAATATTGTGCTCTGCTAACCACTGTTTTCCTATTATTATGTCCTTCACTCTTGACTTATTTGACTGACATTGATTCATCTGAGGAAGATGATGATAGCAAGGAAAATACAACTATTGAGAAAGAGACAGCAAAAATGCTTACACACGAATAATTGTGTTGGGTGTTTGGCCTCATAGATGAGGCAGCTGAGATCTTTCAGAAGGGAAATCTGTTCAGAAAAGTTAGCTGCTAGAAAGTCAACACCTTGTCTGGCTGACAGTGCTGGTGATCCTGCTCCAGGCTCCCCATCCTTCACACTATATATGCTTTCCCTGTAAATTTAAATTACGTGTACTTCCCAAGCTACTGCACACTTTCCCTCTCTGCTACATAAATTCTTATGGGAAAAATTGCTTTATTGTTGATTGAATCGCTTGCTGCTGCGCTTTTCAGGAATGCAGCCTCAGCAGACTGTGGGGTTTAGCTGTACTAGGGGATTGCAAAGAATTAATGAGGTCTCTGCATGTTTTTTAACTAAAATTTGCCACTCTTGTGGTACTGGTGGACATAACGTTTTAAGAAAAGCCAATGCTGTATTCAATCCTGTATGTCAGAAAGCATATTGATAATAATCATAGAATCATAGAATCGTCTAGGTTGGAAGAGACCTTTAAGTTCATTGAGTCCAACCATCAACATAACACTGCCAAAACCACCACTAAACCACGTCTACCTGTCTTTTAAATACATGCAGGGATGGTGACTCCACCACTTCCCTGGGCAGGCTCTTCCAATGTTTGATAACCCTTTCGGTGAAGAAATTTTTCCTAATATCCAATCTAAACTTCCCCTGGCGCAACTTGAGGCCATTTCCTCTTGTTGCTTGTTATTTGGGTGAAGAGACTGACTCCCACCTGGCTACAGCCTCCTTTCAGGTAGTTGTAGAGAGCAACAACTGGTTCCCTCAGCTGCTCCTCATAAGACTTGTGCTCCAGACCCCTCACCAGCTTTGTTGCCCTTCTCTGGACATGCTCCAGCACCTCAATGTCTTTCTTGTAGTGAGGAGCCCAAAACTGGACACAGTATTGAAGGTGGTGCCTCACCAGTGCCGAGTACAGGGGGACGATCACTGGCTTAGTCCTGCTGGCCACACTATTCCTGATACAAGCCAGGATGCTGTTGACCTTCTTGGCCACCTGGGCACACTGCTGGCTCATATTCAGCCGGCTGTCGACCAACACCCCCAGGTCCTCTTCTGCCGGGCAGCTTTCCAGCCACTCTTTCCCAAGCCTGTAGCGCTGCATGGAGTTGTTGTGACCCAAGTGCAGGACCTGGCACTTGGCCTTATTGAACCTCAGACCATTGGCCTCAGCCCATTGATCCAGCCTGTCCAGACCCCACTGTAGAGCCTTCCCTGCCCTCAAGCAGATCAACACTCCCACCCAAGTTGGTGTTGTCTGCAAACTTGCTGAGGGTGCACTGGATCCCCTCGTCCAGGTTGTTAATAAGGATATTAAACAGAACCGGCCCCAGTACCCAGCCCTGGGGAACGCCACTTGTGACTGGTGCCAACTGGGTTTAACTCCATTCACCACCACTCTTTGGGCCTGGCCTTCCAGCCAGTTTTTGACCCAGTGAATAGTACACCCGTCCAGGCCATAAGCAGCTAGTTTCTCCAGGAGAATGCTGCGGGAAATGGTGTGGAAGGCTTTACTAAAGTCCAGGTAAACAACATCCACAGCCTTTCCCTTGTCCACCAAGCGGGTCACCCTGTCGTAGAAGGAGATCAGGTTAGTCAAGCAGGTTAGCCCAAGTCCCGCTGTATGTAACAATCCCTGGACGTGGAGGTGTAGCAGTAAACTAATAGTGGCGTAGGAATTCCTTTTTTTTTGTCACAACATAGCTCATTTTAGTGAGTTATGTTTTCACTTTTTCTGTCACATTTTTAAGATCCTTTCCTCAAAATCCAGACTTATGGAAGAAGATTTAAAACCAAGCATTCATCAAAATGATGACTAAAATTTTCCTTAAAGTTTTCCTTGCAAATTTAAGGAATATTTGTTTTTTTGTTTTTTTTTTGTTTTTTTTATATATGATGCATTCTCCTATTCAGTATTCTTACTTGCTTCTGCATGAAAAATATTTTAATTAATTCAGTTATATTGTAGATTGGCATTTTGAAAAGTTCTTTCTTTTTTTTTTCAGTCAGGGGGCATGAAAGGAGGCACGTTTGATCCTTACCCAAGCCATTCTGCTGACCCTTATCTAATTAAAAAGTCTGAGGCTGTCCCAACTAATAAAGAACGAAAGATTTTTCATCCTCCTGCTGGACCAAAAAGCAGACCTGTTACAAGCATAATAACTTTAAATGTCACAAGGTGAGCTCCTTTAATTTGAGTTCATATTTCATGTACGCTGACTACCAAAAGTCATTAGCGCAGCTGTTTATTACTGTCTGAAATAATTGAATAAATGAAGAAACAAATTATTAGCCAGGGGATAAGAAATGTGTAAGGAACTTGGCTTTCAAAATTTATTCCTACTCCCTTCTGCAAATTCAGGTTACTTTATAAGGCTATATGTATCATAGAGACCTTCAAAATCATGCTATACAGATGTCACTGAAACGTTATTATTTTTTATTCTTTTCTGACTTGATAAATGTAAAAAGACCATGAATGTTCCTGTTAAAATCTGTTTTTGTTTTCCCCTATGTTTATGGAATAAAATTGGCTCCCTCTGCTGGCAAACAGAATATTAGGTAATTGAAACCTGTGAAGCTTTTGAAACAATGGCACTCAAGTTGGATTCCTAACTACAAATATGTCACTGTGCAACGTTAGAAGAGGTTTATAGTGCACGGTGCATGTATATAGGTAGATAAGCACATAATTCTTTACCTTAAGTCTTACTAAGTTATAATCCTTATATTTAAACAAAATTTCTGGGCTTGGCCGTGTTGTAATTCAAGCAAAAAATCAAGACTGCGTTCTTTACAGTTATTTAGAGAAATCACTTCCAAATGCAGACTTCTAAGATTGCATGCAGATAAGTTAAGCATATTATTTTGCATACTCAGTGAGTAACATGAAATATTTTAGAAATACTTCATTAAAATTTGAAAAACTGTCTTAGAGGGTTCACATTTGTGATTTGTCTTTTACATGCCATATGTGAAGTCTAAGAAATAAACCTCCCTTATTCACCCACAGCTGTTCTTTTTACTTTATTACACCACGTATCAGCATTTACATAATCACTTTTTAAGTTGCAGGGATAGTTTGAAGTTTTTATTGACACTGACAAGGCAGAACCAGAAGCCACATACTATTCCACAATGCTTTTCATTACTAGTGAAAAGTAAGAAAGAATTGAAAGTAACTTTTTGGTACACCGAAGAGTGTTGTAACTTCCAACACCGATATAAGAAAGTACAACCTTCTGTGTACGCGCTGGTGTTTTTAAGCTAGTAAAAGGGAAAAAGAATGGTATATTGGTCTGAGTAGCCTTCTTATGACTGTAATTGTTTGTATTATTGTTTTATCAACAATTATTTATTCATGTTCCCAAATGAAATGTTTTTATTGGGAAAAAACCCTAACTGTATAACAAGTAGGTTTCAAAATTGAAAGGGGGTGACTGATTGTGATGTATCACTATGTGCTCACAGATACAGTTATGATGGACTCATTAAAAATATTTGTAAAGAGAAAAATTTCACATATCCAACAGAAATTCCAAAGAGAGAAATTAAAACTAGTATTTCAAATTCTCCACTACTATTTCCCTCCTAAGAATTTTAAAGAATGTATTTATTTTTGGTTCATTATTCCTAGGTTTAACAGAATGTGAACTGAATTTATTATAACTATGAAGCTCATAGCTCATAGATTTTAAGAAATGTGGTAAGACATTTTTCAAATCATATGCTTTCCCACTGAATTACAGCTCTTTATGTACTTTCCACTGGAAAGCTTATCTTTGCATATTTGGACCATAATCCTGTAACTGGATTTGCTAGTGTAGATTCTTGCTCTCCTGCAGAGCTGTATTGAAGTGAAGTTGACTTCATGAAGATTCAAGTCATTAAATCTAATTACAGGACTGAGTGTACCACAGTTTTTCATTGTTACAAAAACTCTTGTAATTCATACAGAGATGTTCTACAAAAATCTAATAAGTTTCTCTTTATTTACATTTCAGATCATTAAATGTAAAGAACTACAAGACCGCACATCTGACATCTTATTAGGTACAAAAGGTGAAATAAAGGGTACATTTTAAGACTCTAAACTGTTGACAAAGCAAATAAAATGTGAAAAGTGAAATTCAAGTATATAGGGCAATCCAATCTTTTTAATTATTGAGAATGCAATCTTTTGTTTCTAAATATAAAGTGATAACAAATAATTTAAGAGCATTTATTTATTAAGTCCAAGGTTGTATTTTTATATAAATGTTAGTCTTCTTGCTTAACTGGACTTTTGCAGTGTACTTTTGGAAAACATACTTTCTAATGAGTAATTTGGGTTGCAAATTGACTATATATGTTGCAGTGTAAGGAAGTGCATATATTTTGAAGTGAGTGTCAGTGTATGTATTAACGAAATTAGTCATGTTACCCACAGTGAAACTAAGGTAATTGTTTCCCTTTAGTAGAATTACAACGTGTACTTTATTTCAACTATAATTTTGTGTGAGAACTGTCTTAGAAATATATAATTTGTAGTTTGGCTGACCTTTTAAAAATGACCAATATCAAGCATTGTTGAAAACCAGACCACAAGCAGGCTGTTCTGAAGGGAGGAGTCATCTCTCTTTACCAGCATCTGTTTACCTCTCTTCCTCAACTTCCTGACAGCCGTAAGTGCTGCCATGTTCTCCAAGAGCAGTTTAATTTCACTTTGCCTACACAGAAGGTTCCTAACAAATCTGATCCATCTTTCAAACTAACTTCTCAGATGGAACTATGATCCTAAATGTACCCCTTGCCTCCGTCTTAATAATTTTTGTCATGTTTTTATATGTGATCCAAGAAATTTGTTCATGTAAGTCTAAGACAATTTAATATAAAAATTAAAAAAAATACTTGGCATTTATTATTACATGAAGACAAAATTTCTTTATTAATTTTTATTAGAGATTTATTGTACCACTGTAGAATATTCATGAAAGGGTATCCTTACTGCTGCTCACAGGATAATAGTTTTTTAAAGAAATTCCAGACTGGATCTCACATTTCCTGGCATCAATGAAAGTAAAAATAAAACCAAGAATTGTTGATCAGGTCTCCCAGCATGTGTTGAAGCACAAAAACTCTTATCTTGAGATCAACAGGACTCAACAGTATTTTAAAATATTAATTTATACAAGAATTTTGATATTTTCTCTGTCCAAAGACTATAACAGAATTCCTTCTTTCTTTGTTTATACCTTGTATTCGGCAATGGTACTGCTGCTGACCTTAGGTACCTTGGTGTCATCTTTGTACAGTGTCAGGAGCGTTTGCCATGTTGTTCACTTGTGAAGTCTGCAGACAGAGCATTCCTAGGTAGATTGAACTGTACTGTGCTTCCTCCTAACTGCTGTTCTGAAGTCGTACAACTGATGAAGACTGCTCTGAAGTTTTTCTTTGTGTTCTTCTGTCTCTTCTTTTTTTGCAATTCTTCCTCTTCTATTTTCTTCTGTATTTCAATAATCTTTTAATTCACTAATAAGATGGAAATACTGAAAGCTGGTTAAAATGTATGATACTTACTTTAAAAAAAAAAAATCAATCCAGCTTGTTTGAGACCATGTTAGTGTATGGGGAACAGCCTCATGTGGTCATCATGGGAGCCAGTAACTTCTCTGATAAGTCCTCACCAGAAAATGTGTGATCCCAAGGAGCTGACACCCAATTCTAGCTAAGGCCTCAATATGGTGTTTTAATACAAATGATAATTGTGTCCCTTGGCTTCTATGGTGGTGTGCTCCCCCCTCCCCCGCTTAAGGCATGACCAACAGAGGGGGTCGCGGTGACTGCACCCAGCTTACATAGCCAAAGGCTGTCTGGATCAGGGACCCAGATGTCTCACTGATATGCAAATATGACTATAGGTCAATCATTGTAATAAATAGTGGACAGCCCAGGGCCCGTTGGGCTCTCCTGAATGGTGGTGGGTTGCATGCCAGGATCTCCCCTTGAGTAGGGACTGCTCTCAGGGTTACTCCTCAAGGTTGAGAGATTGTTGTGGTTTGGGCTGGATTGGCCCAATCAGGCAGAATGACCAGGATAGTTCTGTATCTTTCTTGATCTCATTATTTTGCAACTAGATGGGCTTTAAGAATTGCCAGGGCTCCTCTAATCAGTGGTTTTAACATTGCCTTTGTGCGGCCTGAGTATTAGGTGCTCTTCCATGGCTTCCTAATTATGCCAATTGCCACGAGCCCACTCTTCTGAGAAGCTGGGACTTGGATTCACTCCATGCCTCTGAAAATAATTGGCAACTTGATTATTTACTGCATAGAGGACAGAGTCACAAGCCCATTCTTCTGAGAAGCTGGGAGCTGGATTCACTCCATGCCTCCACAAATAACTGGTGATACCACTTGCCATCCTGTTGATTACACCAATTTGTTGCAGATGGAGTGATGCACTTTGCTCACAAGAGAGAAGCAACAATGTATTTTATTGAAGACAGTGATTTAACGAAGTTTGGTAGTAAATGCAACAGTGGTTTAACAAGACTCAATGGGAAGGTACACTTGATTATTTACTGTGTAGAGGACAGGGTCAAACATGTTGCGGAGACCCTCCTGTTGAGTCATGAGATTCAGAAAAGACCCCCTTGCTTTCTAAACTTCTACTCAGAGGAGTCTAGGTGCGGCTGGATCAAATCCTAGTCTCAGACTTGGTCAACGGTTTATGTCTAAAGGATTATATATCAATCCTTTATGTCACTAAGGTAAGATTTCAAAGTTTCAGAGTGCTTATTCCCAATTTGCGTACCGAGTATCTGAAATGATAAGAAATCTCTGTCCCGGTTTGAGGGAAAACAGGACCAATTTTGTTGAGTAACTTTACTTTTTAGCTAGGCCTCTTCTAACTGCTGAAATTAACAGCGTGTTGTGCAGAAACTGTTCACTCTCAGAGTGATAAGACCCATGTTTACAGTTGATGCCAAGGAATGGGATGCAGAGAGGCTCTTGCTTATCCTTATTGCTATCACAACCAAGGGCAGGCAGCTTTGGTATTTGCCCTGTTGGGAAGCAGAAAAGCATAGAGGGGTCACACCTGCTGTCTGCTCCTCCCTGCAGGAAAAAGCATTAAGAACTAGACGTAGATCTTTAATGTAGTTTCTTAGTCATTCTACTGTAACTATCAGTCATGATACAAAACTGTGCTCTATTACATTTACAGTCTTGTATTACAAACCAGATAAATAATTGTTAATTTACGCCAATCCGTCTTTTATGAATTTTTGGAGAAATAGGAAGGAATGGATTACTTTTATGTCTCTGACGAGATCATGCCCTTTACTGGCCAGGAGCTTGTACATCTAGTGTTGTACTAATAGGAAAGTGAAGTTAAATAATTACCTTATTATGGAAACACCAATAACTAATTACACGGTTTTACTTTCATGGATTTATTTATTAAGGAGTGAGTAAAAAAAGAACTTCCTAAAAAAAATAGTCCTAGTAGCATTGTAGGGACACAGCATACAGGCAGCTTTGACTTCACAAAATATTTTATGCAGTATATTTGAGAAATTCTTCCTCTCCAAGCTCCCTTGGCTGAGAAAATCTGAGTATTTGTGCAGTGATTATCCAACATTATCCAAGAGGATAATTTTTGAGCCTTTCATAGCTATGGCCACGTTCCCTGAATATGTTTACCCTGAAAACGTTAAAATTCATTTTTTAACTAATAGGCTTTCTAAGTAAGTATCTAGTATAAAGAGATAAAGGATACCTTGTGTTGATTAAACATAGATCAGAATCAGATGTCATCTAAACCATACATAAACATAGATGAAGGGTAATTTAGAACTTCTCGCAGAAATAATCAGTGAAACGTGGCATGCACTAAGCTGTTCAGCTAAAAGGTCGTTAAGATTCCCATCTGACTCTGAAATCCTAGGGACAGAATTCTATCTCCTGTTAGCTGTCAGTTTCATTAGATTTCTTGAGACTACTTACTTAGTGTAATGATCTGTTTTTGTGAATCTGTGAAATTCAGCCAAGTATCAAAAAACCAGGCTGTTCGTTTTAGAACATAACAAAAACATGGAAATGACTGGACATAAGATTTGTAAATGTTTTACAAAAGAAAATGGTTTATTACAATTTATTAGAATCACAGAGTTATAGAATATTCCAGGTTGGAAGAGGCCTTTAAGATCATCGAGTCCAACCATCAACCAAACACTGCCAGAACCACCACTAAACCGTGTCCCTCAGCACCACGTCTACCCATCTTTTAAATGCCTCCAGGAATGGCAATTCCACCGCTTCCTTGGGCAGCCTGTTCCAATGCTTGACAACCCTTTTGGTGAAGAAATTTTTCCTATTATCCAATCTAAACCTCCCCTGGTGCAACTTCAGGCCATTTCCTCTTGTCCTGTCACCTGTTACTTGGGAGAAGAGACTGATCCCCACCTCTCTACAACCTCCTCTCAGGTAGTTGTAGAGAGCGAGGAGGTCTCCCCTCAGCCTTTTCTCCAGACTAAACAATGGCAGTTCCCTCAGCCGCTCCTCATAAGACTTGTGCTCCAGACCCCTCACCAGCTTTGTTGCCCTTCTCTGGACACACTCCAGCACCTCAATGTCTTTCTTGTAGTGAGGGGCCCAAAACTGAAGACAGTACAGAAGCAACAGGCTGTTGTAGATTATTAGGAATTGCCTGGAAAAGAAAAACCGCTAATAAGATACTGCAAAATGAAGCTCATCCCTTGTGCAACATATTCCAAGACTATACTTAGAACAGAAATTTCTGTACAAATTCTGGTGGAATATTCAGAGTAACAGTTACATTGCATGGTATAAGTACCATGGTACCTGGTAACCAGGTTTCCTTTGCCACAGACTAGAGCTGTAGCTCTAGTCAGAGATAAATATAATCCTTATGCAAATGGCTACTTATCCATCAAGATGTGTACCATTCATCTCTGCCAATGCCGTTTACCCATTAAATGAATGTAAACAATTATTGTAGGCCCCATTTCATTCAGTACTGGGCTTTGGAGTGCGGTTAAAATGCCAATAAGTGTCTTGATTAAGTGTATTCCAGCAGAGGAGAGATGACTTAAGGAGACTACAGTTTGTCTTTGATTGTTTTTGTCATCCCAGTCCCTATGAAGTAAGGGCAAACTGGAGTTCACATGAAATATAGACAGAAAAAGTAGGGTATATGCAGCCTTTTGTAGGAGAGGGGCAAAATTTATTCCCTGCCCTCATTTCTGCAGTTCCTGGCACAGGACAGTATCATGTCCAGGAAAACTGGTGTCTGGAAGGTCTCTGAGGAAGCAGCCTGGGCTCCTGCCAAGAATGAGCATCTCTTTGAAAGAGGTGAAGCAACCCTGGCAAAACATGTACCTCAAGGGGCTTCTGTCACCACAGTGCTGGCGAATAACTATGAATAACTTGTATTTGCATGAGCAGACTCACTGAAAGACTCCTCACCTAACGAGGGGACTCAGGTGAATAAAGTCTGTCATATTAGGCACAGGTTGTTAAGCCTGATCGCTTCTCATAAAGCACCTGTAAGGCTGGCATATATGGGAAGCCTTTGGCTACAAAAGCAACTGCTAATATGGGTCATTGACAATATTTTGGAAAGCAGTACTACTGAAGGTAAAGTATTTTTTTAAATTTTATTTTAATTTTGATATGTGTTAGGTTTTTAAATCAAAGCTTGTATAACAGTTAATTGGTGGAAGTTATATATATTATTAAATGAAATATTGCATAAAAGCTAAAGACCTCTGCTGTGAGGACAGGCTGAGAGAGTTGGGGTTGTTCAGCCTGGAGAAGAGAAGGCTCCAGGGAGACCTTAAAGCCCCTTCCAGTATCTGAAAGGGGGCCTACAGGAAAGATGGGGAGGGACTCTGTATCAGGGAGTGTAGCAATAGAACAAGGGTAATGGTTTTAAACTGAAAGAGGGCAGATTTAAATTAGACATTAGAAGAAATTTTTCACTCTGAGGGTGGTGAGACACTGGCACAAACTGCCCAGAGAAGCTGTGACTGCCCCATCCCTGGAAGTGTTCAAGGCCAGGTTGGATGGGGCTTTGAGCAACCTGGTCTAGTGGGAGGTGTCCCTGCCCATGGCAGGGGGGTTGGAACTAGATGACCTTTAAGGTCCCTTCTATGATCTGGCAGGATTTGTTGATCAAAGACCAAATTCAACCACCACCTTTTTATTTCACATTCAAATTGTGTGTAGTAATTTCTCTTAACTTTTTTTTTTAATAGGGAAAGAGAAAGTGGATGAAATCTAGAATATAATCTGTTAACTAGTTTAGTGTTGGGAGATGTTGAGGAAATTTGAGTTTTTTAATATTCAGTTATGGGACTTGTCATTCGGTGCTTATGCTAAAAGCTTACACATGTGTTTACAGGATCAGAGGATTATAGTTCCACAGATTTACAAAGACATTAATAATGGTACATTTGAACATCATTTTGGAAGGATAGTTTGCAATTAGGTAGATAAAGGAGTTAAACTGGGATCATGCCTCTCAGAATTGTGTAGCTGTAATATTTGAGGTTTTCAGGCTCTCCAAATAGTTCTTACGTGTTTTTGCACAAGTACAAACTTTGTGAAACCACTTGACACCTGTTGAGGGACAGCTGAAGAATTTAGTGGCTCAAATTAGTCCTGTGGTATTAGACAACACCGACAAACATAAACCTTATCTTTAGCTACTTACTTTCCAATCCAGAATTTTTTTTTTTTCATTTTTATCACATCATAAGGGGAAAAACAAGTTTTGGCTTATGTTTGCAGTCCATAATTAATAGAACATAAAATCTGTCACTGTAATCTGTCTCTTGCTTACAATTTTTGAGGTTTTTTTGGATCCTATTCTGACATTAGTGACAATGTTGTCTCCATAGGTGTTTCTTCAGTATTCTTCCATGAGCTAGACTCAGAACCTTTTACTGGGAGTCACTGCCAGGGATTACTAGTATTTTACTTAACTGATATTTGACATTGATTGTCTCTTCCTTAAAGAAAGCTTTCACAGAAAGAGTCAGCAACAGTATTCACTAACTGTTTCTATTTAAAAGAAAAAAAAAAAAAGAAAATCACAGAATGGTTTGGGTTGGAAGATACCTTAAAGATCGTCTAGTTCCAACCCCCCTGCCATGGGCAGGGACACCTCCCACTAGACCAGGTTGCTCAAAGCCCCATCCAACCTGGCCTTGAACACCTCCAGGGATGGGGCAGTCACAGCTTCTCTGGGCAACCTGGGCCACTGTCTCACCACCCTCACAGTAAAGAATTTCTTCCTGAGATCTAATCTAATTCTCCCCTCTTTCAGTTTAAAACCATTACCCCTTGTACTATCACTATACTCCCTGATACAGAGTCCCTCCCCATCTTTCCTGTAGGCCTCCTTTAGGTACTGGAAGGCTGCAATAAGGTCTCCCCAGAGCCTTCTCTTCTCCAGGCTGAACAACCCCAACTCCCTCAGCCTGTCCTCACAGCAGAGGTGCTCCAGCCCTCTGATCATTTTTGTGGCCTCCTCTGGACCCACTCCAACAGGCCCATGTCCTTCCTATCTTGGGGGCCCCAGAAAGAAAAAGGAGAGAGACGTATCTGGAAACAGTCCATTGTTCTCATAACTTGCAGTATCAGATGCCAGCCTGTCTTGAGACTGCACGGCTCAGGTCTGTATAGCCCCATGGGTCTTATTAGGGAAGTGTGGGCTAAACATGAACAGCTGATAAAATTTGTCTGTGTCCCTAAATATGATAGAAATGTTCAAATCGGCTACAGGGACAGCTGTCACCTCTTGATTATTGTGAGACGATGAGTGGACATGTTCCACAAACCTTTGAACAGGTGCAACTGAGACAGGTTTATTAAAACATGATAGCCGTAAGTATACAAGTATGTGAGGCATTTGGATCTGACAGGGTGATCACAGAGACAGAATACGTTAAATATTTGGAGATGTCGGTTTGGTTCTCTAACTTGAGAGACGACATGTTAGTTGGAGCTACTGCCAAGTTACTGACGTAACCTGACGTCTTTCAGGGAGATCTGAAGTATCAAGGGCAGAGTCATTTAAGATACAAATTCAAAAGAGGATCCTTTTATCACCACTGTGGCAAACTTGCCCACTTTTATGTGTAGGAATCTGCATAAGTATAACTATTATATCATTCTACTCTACTAATTCATTTTACCATGTATCCTGTATCCTCTGTTATTGGTACTTAAGATACAAGGTTAGACACTTAATGTTTCTGTCTGACCTTGGAATTTGGGGAAAAAAGAGACTGTCCTACTGTTGGATTACTGTATGTTCGTTTGTATTGTAGTGAGAATGTGAGTTTGAGCCCTTTCAGCATTTAGAAGGGGGATTGTTTTCAGGAAGTTTAATTGCCATGAAAAGCCTTTTGGCAAACAGCAATGAGATCCCATGCAGCACTGCAGTCTGAATGCCGCAAAGGTTTTGGTTTTTTCTGTACATGCCAGAGTAGAACCATGACTGATTTGACAGCTCGTTATTTGCCCAGGTGCTACCACTGTAAAGAGTATTTAGAATCATAGAATCACCTAGGTTGCAAGAGACCTTTAAGATCATTGTGTCCAACCATCAACCAAACGCTGCCAAACCCACCACTAAACCATGTCCCTCAGCACCATGCCTACCCATCTTTTCAATGCCTCTAGGGATGGCAATTCCACCACTTCCCTGGGCAGCCTGTTCCAATGTTTGACAACCCTTCTGGTGAAGAAACTTTTCCTACTATCCAATCTAAACCTCCCCTGGTGCAACTTGACGCCGTTTCCTCTTGTCCTATTGCTTGTTACTTGGGAGAAGAGACCGACCCCCACCTGGCTACAACCTCCTCTCAGGTAGTTGTAGAGAGTGATAAGGTCTCCCCTCAGCCTCCTCCAGACTAAACAACAGCAGTTCCCTCCACCGCTCCTCACAAGACTTGTGCTCTAGGTCCTTCACCAGTTTTGTTGCCTTTGGAGCAGGGCGTTAGTTGATACAGACATCAAAAGCTACATCTGTGTTTAGGTGTGACTTTCAAAGAACAGCCTTTATGTCACAGAGTCATTAGAACTCCATGCTGAATAAAGGGACTTACCTCGTTAGCACTTTTGTGGACCTGTAAGGAAAGACAGCATTGTATCTCAGTGCATTGTTTCTGAAATGCTACTCTTTCATACTCAAAGGTGAGAGTAGCTCTTGATTCAGGGAGACCGGTTGTTAATAAGCAGCGAATAGGAAGTCTATAGGAAAGGCAATTAACAGAGCTGTGTGGTGCATGTATTCATAGAGAAGAATCTCATAAGAGGTTGTAGTGAGACTGGGAAAGGATAGATGAATTATGAGTCAGGGAAGAAATAAGTGACCGTTTTTAGAATTATAATTCTGTATTAGGATCAAAGAATGTCCTGAAGTCCCTGAGGTTGTGTAGTTGTAAATTAATTTATACTCGAACAGGAGTGTAAATAATTAGTCCCATTAACACAGAGCAGGATCCTTACCTGGTCTCTCGTTTTTCCAGTTCATTTCAGTTTAGGGAAGAGAGAAATTGTTATGAGCCAGCCAGGAACTGGGTCAGCTGGTAAAAGATCTTGCTGGTGTCTGATGAGTTTTTACATGTTTTAGTCTGTGTGTTCTTTCTTTGTGCTGAATGGTTATTTGTGCCTTTTTCTCTCACTTTGTAACTCTTACAGCTTCTTTATTTCAACCTCATTCCACCAACGTTATATAAAAAGCGAAAGAAAAAAATGTTTATAAGTTATCATGTCATTTATCCTTCATGTTGTGTCTTTTCCCTTCCATACTGTCATTGCCTTGTCTGTTTAGTCTGAATTTTAAACTGTGGGCTACCAATTATTATTCTCTATGCAGTGGCTGATACAGTTGGGCCATCTCTGTTTCTGACTGTTCTTGTAATATATGCTTATCACAGGGGTTGGAAGGGACCTCTGGAGATATCTAGTCCAACCCCCCTGCCACAGCAGGGTCACCTACAGCAGGTTGCACAGGATGGTGTCCAGGTGGGTTTGGAATGTATCCAGAGTCGGAGACTCTACCATTTCTCTGGGCAGCCTCTTCCAGTGCTCTGCCACCCTCAAAGGAAAGAAGTTCCTCCTCATGTTTAGATGGAACTTCTTATGGTCAAGTTTGTGCCTGTTCCCTCTTGTCCTATCACTGGGCACCACTGCAAAAAGACTGGTGCCATCCTCCCGGCACCCTCCCTTTAAGTATTTATGAGCATTGATGAGATCCCCCCTCAGCCTTCTCTTCTCCAGACTAAAAAGACCCAAGTCCCTCAGTCTTTCCCCATAAGAAAGATGTTCCAGTCCCCTAATCGTCTTCGTAGCCCTCTGCTGTACCCTCTCCAGCAGTTCCCTGTCCTCCTTGAACTGGGGAGCCCAGAACTGGACACAGGATTCTTATAAATAATAAAATGAGATAAGGTAGACGGTAGAAGAATCTCACTTTGAAACAACTATACTTTTCACCTCATACATCCCATTTGCATATAGTTTTGAATTGGCTTGCTTGAAGAGGTGTAAGAGATCTAGAGCAGTGGACAGGAGCTCTCTGTAAAAGCGGCTGTGGTTTGGAAGGTTAGGGTATTCGTGCAGTGAAAGTAAAATGAAATTGAGGGAGTTTGCAAGAGTAAAACAGCAGAAAGGGATGCAATTCTGGAAAATATTAAAAAGCCAAAATAAATGTGCCTTAGTTAAGTGTCTCATAATTGTCAGTGTCAACCTGTTTCTGGCATTCTTAAATGTGCAAGCTGTAGAAGTAAAAATGTTGCAAGTCCGATCTCCACAAAGTACCGCAGCGGTGATAATTGTTTGTGACACTGCCAATTAGAGAAATTTCGGTCAGTCAGAAATGTGATCACTAAACAGATAGCATTCCTTTATAATTAGTAGGTTGAATGAGTTCTATACACAACCTGAATAGTCAATATGTGAAAAGGATAATTTTACCTGTAAGCAGACCAGAAGACTGATTGTAATTTTTGCAATCATAGATTCTTTTTTGAGATTTACTCTTTTCTGAGTAATAAATAATAAACTTTAACTACGCAACAGTTTCTGTGTTTCCGGATTTGTCACTCCAACACAGCTGCAATTTTGTCAGCACATGAACTGTACGAAGCAGTGTTTCTTGCAAGTTTTATTTTGGACAACTGTCCTAGCCTGTGCCAAAGAGACCATTTTTTCCGAGTAATACAATACACAAACTTTCAAGACTTTCCTAAAAGCTTTACTGGTCTTTGGATCATGCCCTAGTGTGGGGAGAGGGAGGATTAGGTAGACTGAGTGTAACTAAAAACACTCACTCAGTATGCTAAAACAAAACGGTGCTTTACCATATATAGAAACAAAATCCTTTGTGAACTTGGCCATTGTGTCGATAACATTACTTATCAAGCCTATGCTGTGGAGACAAAGATTTTAGTTGGTGGTACTGAGCATATGCTGAAGACTTCTTGTACGCGTTTTATTTTAAGACTTCGTTGTAGTAAGAAAAAAAGGAATAATATGCTTGTGGAAGTTTCTCGTTAACAATTTTGAAATAAGCTGTCTGAATAGCTTGCTTGGATGAGAGGAGGAAAAAAAGAAACACAAAAGGGCACATCTGCAGAGCACGGTTGCCTTTAGAGAGACTGTTTGCTGGATATATGCCAACAAACGTGTTTTGTTTTCCACCATTTTATTTATAAAGGTATGAACCCACCAGGTAAATAATAAACTTGTCCTTGTGAAAAAGCCCCCCAAAACCAGAGTTTAAATCAAATGCATGTATTTTAAATGCAAGTCAGATTTACACCCAACTGCACAGTTGTTTTCTTTCATGTGGTTTATAGAAATTTGAACCAAAATTCTTGATCAAACACCTCTGAGTTTTGGGACATCTGAAACTGGGTCCAAATTCTGAGACTGGATGTATCTCTAGTTTTGAACAGTCAGTAATTTAATTTCTGTTAAGAAACTTTTTCTTGCTGCAAGTTGCAAGAAATGCTCCAAGCTGCGCCTGCATTAGCAGGCAGCGTGGTGCAGTAGGAGCAGCTCAGTTGGCATGGAGGACCTGGCACCTACCTAATATGTCTTTCGGGGAGGGTCTGGTTAGCTCTACTTTGATTCTATGGACTGAATTCCCATTAGTGGTTGGAATGCATTAGCGGTGGTCCCAGTGATCGTCTTCTAGTTGAATTTCATCACAAAGGAACTGTCCTGGTTTGAGGTAAAACAGGGCCATTTTTGTTCAGTAACTTTACTTTTTAGCTAGGCTTCTTCTGACGGCTGAAATTACCAGCATGTTGGGCAGAAACTGTTCACTCTGAGTGGTAAGACCCATGTTTACAGTTGATCCCAAGGAATGGGATGCAGAGAGACTCTTGCTTATCCTTATTGCTGTAACCACCAAGGGCAGCCAACTTTGGTATTTGCCCCGTTGGAGGGTGGGAAGCGGAGAAGCGTAGAGGGGTTACACCTGTGGGGAGGAGCGGACAGGACAGGTGACCCCAAACTGACCAACAGGGTGTTCCATCCCATCTGCCTCATGCTCAGTGTAAAAGCTGAGGGATCAAAGGGTCAGCTCTCTTTCTTCAGTGGCCGGCATCTGAGGAGGACTCTGTCTGTTTGTCTGCCTTTGATCCCGATCCTGAATCCAGATCCAGAATCCAGTTCCCATCTGTCACTGAGTCCAGTTTGGGACTTTCCCAGTGCCTGCTGGTGATGTGATCATCATCCTGGGAGCTTGATATCGTTTTGTATATATTTCATTATTTTCTTTTTATTATTACTATTTCATTAAAGTAGTTTAGTTCCTTCTAAACTCTTAAGTCTCTCTTTTTCTCTCTCTCTCCTGCCTCCCTTCAAAGGAGATGCAAAAGTACCATATAAATTAATCCATGTATTTTCAGATGCAATTCTTGGCTTGCTCATTTGGAGAATTAGTTTCATGTAAGTTTTTTACGTTTCCCACAACGGCCCTGCTGTTTATGCAGCAGGAGCATAGCTGAGGAAAGCTTTTCACACCTGTTGAGCAACATCTGAAGAGTAGAGATAACAAGCGTGTGAAGTCACACTTACTATCTTTCCCCTCATCTAAAAATAAATGCCATGGCTCTCTGTGACTTGTAACATATATATAAAAGTCTGGACGCAACTGAGAGGCATAGTAGTGTTAAGCTATCATGATTTACTGGCTATGCCATTCTTAAGCCAGAAGATAAATGAAGTGGATAGTTCTTTAGCTGGACGCTTTGTGAAGGAGTTGTGCCAGGAGCCACTTACACCCTACTGAGATAAAGAATTCAGCCTTGGGCATGCAATAGAGAGAATTGCTGTATCTTTCTTTCACATTTAAATCTCTATATTCAATTCTACCAGACTGAAGTGACTGTAGGATGAGATTCCCTGTTTTTCTCCTCTGTCAGGATCAAGGATTTTAGAATCTGCGTTAACTAAAAATCTTTGTTTCCTTTATGTTATGTTGGTGTAAATGTTTTCAGATAGGTCGGTACTTGCAACTAGATAGTCTTACTTTCTAATTCTATCAAAGTCATGTCCAACCTTAAACCTCTCAAAATAGCACCGTGTGATGATGCAATACCGCTGAACTTTCCCCAAAGTTTTGGCATCGGGTCATGTTCTATGACTTTCTTTTAACCTAACAGTTCTTATATCTACATTTCTGAGTGTTTCCCCACATTTACAATTGGTATGTTTGGCCTGTTAAAGAGAGAGCAGTTTTGGGTCTTCAGTTTTGAAAGCACATTGATCTCATTCAGTTTTAGAAAGCTATTTTTTCCCAGATTATCTGCTCAAATGCCTAATACAAAAATTGTGTTTTAATCTTGCCAGTGGTTTGATAAATCCGAAGCATACTTTTCTGTCAGGCTGAAAATGCCAAACTTCTATTATTGTCAAGTCACTTGACACTCACACTTTCTCATTTTTCATACCAGTTGAAAAGAAATACAGAACCTTTATCGTATGTAGAAGATTTATTTTTGCCGTCAGTTACACCACAAAGAAAAGAACATTAAGTAAATATTTTAAAACACTGGAGATTTTAGGTTTGTAAAAATAGACATTATGTGCACTCTCAGTTTCAAAAGGATTTTCAGATTTATTTAATGGGCTTTATCAATGGAAAAATATAAATGCTACACGTAGCCTCCATAATACATGTGGAGCAGAATTATGTTTTTTGCCCCCAAATAATTCAGGAACTAACCTTTAAAAGGGTGCAACACTTTTTTAATGTCTGCTTTTGATATGCAGACATAAATTATAAATGCAGTGACACACACGTTTTTAAAACATTGAAATGCTGAAATAATACTTTAAGACATTTTGAAAAGTCTTTGAATATGTGGACATTGTATTTCAAGCTTTGGGACTCATCTGAATTTTTAAAATAAATTTAAAGTATGTATAGCTTCTTATTTTGATTCCATATTCTTACATTTTTCAGCATCTTATATTGTAGAATGGGAAAAGTATATAAGATTGTTTGCCACTGAGTTGTTAATTTCTGCTAGTCTTGTAGACTTGATATAAAATTTTGTAGATTTTTCTACTTTAAAGCGGGTTCAAAACACCCCAATAAATTATTTATGAATTGTGTTCATATTTTTGGAAAACGCTAAGGTTCAGTTTGTCAGTCAGGTGTGTATATGTAGCTGGCACCTACCTGAAAGCAGTGTAGCCCTTAAAATATTTCAGAAATTGATTTAAAAACTGTATTCTTTCAGCCTTTTTTTTTTCCTTAGGACTTCACCAGGCTTTTTATAAAAGATCTTTCTTTGCATATTTTAATTAACATTTATTTTTAAAGGTGTCCAAGTTTTAATTTACCAGCAATAAAGATATTATGATGATATTTCCCCATTGTTTCTATTGTGGAAAATGAAAGATGGAGATGCAAAAAACCAGTACCATTTTCTACAGAACGGTTTAAAAATTTATTTTCATTCTCAGTTTGCAGTGAGTTCCTATTAGAGTGTGTGGTTTTGGTTTTTTCCTCCAAAAACCAACGTATGTGTGTGCATGCCTCAGAACAATTTTCTGCTAAGTGATGTGAAAGCTGGTTTCATTGCAAATGATTAAAACAATGTAGAACTTTTATTTTGCTTCTTACTGAACAGTCTTTATACCAGCCATTTTATTGTATGAATTGATATTTATTCCTTAGCACAGCTGTTGCATCAGAAAATTAAGTCAATATAACCCCAAATTCAAAGCGAAGTAAGCAAAATCTATTTTTGGCATACAGTAATGGTAGTTGAATAGTAGATGGTGGAAGCAGACATGAACAACTGCTTGTTTTGTACTATCCATGTAAAATAGCTTCTTTTCTAAAGATCTGCCAAGTTCCTACAGTTGTTAGGGCCCAGCCTGTAACACTTTGGCTTCAGTTTTTGCACAGATACTTAATTTATGTTAAAATTAATGTCTTGATTACAGCACTTATGTGCATGCTGTATTAACCATGTAATACCTCAGCTGTTTCACTTTTTTTATTCCAGTATAGCTGTTTTGGTTTATACCTCATTGTGTGAAATTGGCAACTTCAAAGATAATATTTTAGCAGAATTTTACTGGTGTAATAGGCTACTGCTGGTGAAGAGGGACTTCCACCTCCCTCAGAATCCCACAAGAAAAAGTTTAAAAGCTGCTACTTTGGAATCAGGTAGAAGTCCTGATGCTTGTATTGCAGTTCTAAGCTGTTAATGGCTTTTATGTGTGCATGCATAGATTTGTGTGTTAACATAAGACTAGCATTTTGGGTAAACAGTAACTGCTTCATATCCCTCGGGTGGCCTCATGCGAGCTCGGGCGTGAGCTTCACAGTATAGTTGGCCCTCCACGAAGAAGTAGCCTTTTTGTTTCAGGTTGAGGTTGCAGTCAGAACACACGAAACATTCTGGGTGCCGGTATTTATCACGTGCCTTCACCACTGTTCCTCTATACGGAAATAATGAAAAGAAAAAAACCACAATTAATTCATATTAAAGTGAGAAAAAACTACAGTATGACTCAAAGCAAGTTCTAGGTATTTAGCTTAAGGCTTTTAGGTTGTTCGTCTGGTGGTTTTGCCAACTACTATATAATTTAAGGTTGGAAGCTCAGTTTGAGTAAGTGACATAAAATGCCGTAGAGTTGATCCCAGTAGTTTGTTGGAAAACTAGAGTCCGAAGAAACATGTTAGTTTGGTTACAGCACAGAAAGTACAGTCTAACCTATCAAAATGGTGACAAAATGAGTTTGAAAAAACACATTTCTTTTCCTCAGTGGCTGCATTCTCCGAGTTCATCATTACCTGTTAGTGATGCCATTCAGATAGAAAACTGGTAGTTTTAAAATAGGCCCACAGAGCTTTCTGGATACTCCCACTGGGCTAGGAGAAGGATGCTTTACAGTACCAAGAAACTTTTAAGAATTCACAGCCTGAGACAACGCAGCACAGGTAACTGCTGGTTTCATTATGTATGTGTTAATGATTGCCTTGTGAAAGGTCCTGAGAAATCTTAATTAAAGCCTCGACAGTATGTTGTCAAAACTGAAATCATCTGTATCAAAAGTGTCTAAGGTACAGGTTAATAATTTGGGATTTAGAACAATATATTTTTATAATTGTAAAACCATAGAACAGTGGGTTAGAAGGGACCTCAAGGATCAACTGGTGCAACCGTTCTTGGCAAGTCATGGTCTAGACAAGATGGCCTAGCACCCTGTCCAGCTGAAAAAGTGTCCAATAGTGGGGAACATTGTCATTGTATCTCTGTTCTCTACAAGCGTTTTTCTGCTAGTGCAGATGGAGACCAGGACCATCCCTTGGAAAGCATTCCTGTAGTCTGAGATGGTGTTTGAGGAACATGCTTGAACTAGAGATTCCTAAAACTAAAAAGACACAACTTACAGAATCCCATTCCCACATTTGTCGCACAGAGGCACTTTCTGGGCACCAGGCATGGCAGTAGGTATCTTTGTTACAGGTGCTTTCACACTTCTTGTACCCATGGGGCGTCCATCTGAGAACCAAAACAATCCTGTTACGTACACGCTAATATAAAAACATCTGATGCAGTTGAATACTTTTCCTGTAAATAGATATCTGGATGTATTTACAGGCTTTCACTTATATCGACAAACAATGAGGTTTCTCTATAGAAATTTAGTGGGACAGATTCCACCTCTTTGGAATGGACAAAAATATTGTGTAGCTGTAGCCAAAAAGTAAGCACAAAAGTGACTGTATCTGTAGTCTCATAGACATCATCTAATGCTCTGATAGTAGGTCTTGGGTATAGCAGGAAAGGGAGGAGGATTTGGCTTTAACATAGCAACATAACATAGTCAAGACCTATTGTTAGAAAGCTGCTTATTTATATGACTAACCATACAAGGAATTTGGAAAGATTAGGAACACAACCTGAATACAAAATTATAGCAAAATACAAGAAAATGCCAAGCAAAATTGTACAATGTTATATATAGGCAATTAGATGTATTTATCCCTTCTCTGGTAAATATTGAGATATTAAAATTTTAATTATTATCTTTTAGGTTAATTTTGGTTGTGTTTTATTCTTTACACTTACTGTAAATATAACAAACTGGCAGCCTTTAGTAATGTTATTTTCAAAACTTCTTCATTTGAAGGATACATGACGGTAAATTATATTGTCCTCTTCTATTTTTATTTAGAATGAAGAGGGGATGGGTGAAACTTATTTTACGAGTTGGTTTAAATTTCTCTTTTTCCTGTGTGTGGAAGAGAGTGTTTTCTTTCTTGGTGACATGAATATATGCAGCTTGTCCCAAAAGTTCTCTCGCATAAAACTTGTTATCGTTCAGCTAAAGTCAACTTTGTACATTAATGATCTTAAAATCTGAGAAGAGATTCTGAAAAATGTGCTTAACAGCCCTATTTTATTCACTCAGGAGATTGCTAGCTATAAAATCAAGGGGGGAAAAATGTTAGGAGGCTGGTGTGCTATCTCTGAGATTTCGAATGACTTGGGCTTTCAGAAATTCTTATAGCTCTGATCTCTCATATCTTCTTCTCAGATTCCCCTTTCCCACAAACATTTCAAAACACTTTGAACAGATAGAATATGTCATTATTAACCACCTTCCTCGGAGACTAAATTCTGGAGCACCTTAAAGGAGCCAGACTGGCGTGGTTGACTGGGCTCCTCCTGGTTGGCGTGCAGCATCTTGTAGACATCAGACTGAGGCACCGAGTTGGGAGAGGGGTCACTGTATCACAGGGAGGAAGAGCAGATAAAGCAGTTTAACAAACATGACTTTAAAGCAATAACTCCCCCAGGCACAGAATATGATTCAGGAAACCACCATAAAGACAATGTGTTTCTATGGCTACTGAAAGACTCTTTCTTCCAGGTAGCGTTGCTTTATATAGCCTTCTCTTGATTAAAAAGTGCTCCAAAAAAAAAAAAAAGAAATCTGTGCAACTGTTTCATGAGTTTGTAGATTTATTTTTGTAAGTATTTCCATAATTACTGTTCTGGCTCTAACGGCATTTGGAAATGAGCCGGTACCTGTGTTTAACCTCAAAGTAGTTGCATTCTTCTAGTCAACTGCTGTATTACCAGGTGCTCTTTAGTACAGTATCCACAAGTTCCATTTTTGGCAGCAGCTGGCCTCAAGAATGTTGTTAAAATCACAGCTCATTATCTTTACATAAGGTCAGCCAAAACCTAAGCAAACAAATTTTTCGGAAGAGTATCACGACGTGAAGGTGTCTTACTTTTCTAAGTTAATATAGTGATTATTTGGCTAAGGTAATAGTTACTTATTTAACTTATGGACATGACAAAAAAAAATGAAGTAGGTATTGCGTAGTAGGAAGCGTTGTAAGATGAACACCGATGAATGAAAATTCTATTTTATAATTTAATTAGAATGGGACATGGCTTAATTTTTGTACTGCCAATTTCATGGTAAAAATATGAAGTAAATTGTTGTCCAAACAGCAGTTGATGGTTGAATTTCCAATGACCTGCGAGACAAAGATTTTACCAAGAATATTTCATGGTATTTTAAACTGTGCTGAGTGTTTTAAATTGATCATGATAACTAACATCCGAAGCTGTTGAGAGGAAGAGTAGATGGCTATATGCACTGGCAGGAATTAGGCTGAATGTGTGGCATCTGTAAATTTCCAGCTGCTACTGGAACGAATTAGAAAGGTCCAAATTTGCTTCGATGAGGTCTGTTATCTCACTGATAAATACATAAATGCCCAGTTTAAATTTCCTGTTGCAGCTGGCCTCCTGCTGTCTGTTGAACCTTAGGTAAGTTTCCACTGGAAATAAGCAACGAATCCCACCTGGAATGAGGCTGGCTTTGCTCTATATAGTTTGGTTTGGTTCCCAGGGTAGCATCTGTGCTGTCGAGTGGCACAGTAAGAGCTGCCGCAGTGAGGCGGTGAGCCCTGTAGCTTACGTTAATTGTTTGCATCTTTGTCACTCAACAGTTTTCTCTGAGCTGTCTTTAGGCTGGTGAAGAAACTACTGCTTTCTTCTCTTGTCACAAACTTATAACGAAAAGAAGGAGCTTGGTTTTTACAGTTCTCACCAACGCCTAATTAAACCCTTGATTCTCTCCTCCTTACTAAAATATTCCTAAACGTCACACAAGTGACAATACAGTTACAGACAGAAGGCAAAAAAACAGACAGAAAGGTGTGAGGTAACATTTCTCAATGCATACATAATGAATCCCACGACAAAAGAGACATGTCAAACCTGTGTAGAGAGTCCGTTCTCAAACTGGGAATGCCACAGGCATTTGTGAAATCTGATTACTCTGGGCTCAATCCATGATTTTGGAATAAAGAAAAAAGCAAATTTTTCTTTTACTGTTCTCTAAGTGTTGTGACTGAGGATAAATATTCATGCAGTAGAGCAACATCCCTCTTCATGAACTACAGTTTCCTTTTCATCAAGTAGGATGAACTTAAATACTTCTATATAAATATGATTTTTATGGTTAGTAACAGGCCAATTCTGCAAGGTGCTCAAGAAGGCTCATTGGTGCCAGTGATTATCGCTTATTTAAAATATTAGTAATTAGCTTTAGTTTACAACATACATACTATGAATTATTAACTTAAGTACTGTTGTAAAACAGAAAAATAAATTACTATTCTGTAAAAGTAAAGATATAGCAAGGTGAATGATGAATTGTGCCTTGAAAAAAAAGAGAGTAGTGCTTTAAATTTTTTTTTATTGTTTAATCATTGTTATCCAGATATATAAGGTTCCTACCTAACTTTTAGTCATTGCAATGGATAAAATTCTTAAGTCGGAGATGTATTAGTGGGCCTACGAAGTTAATCCTGGCTCTTTTTGGACAAGAGCTAGTTGTACTGAATGAGTTGTCCTCAATGGGAGTTAAAAATCTAGAACACTATAAACATCTACGAGATTTCCTAACCTTCATAACCTGAATTTCAACAGCTGAAATGAATTTGAGTTAATAATAATAACTTATTAATTTTTAATAAGAACAAGTTATTAAATGGTTATTAAATAAATAATTATGATAGCAATAATAAATAGTTTTGCATTTTGGAGGGAATCAAAATCTTGATTTGGAGTGGTCAGTCAGCTCATAGTCCAGGTAGTATCACCAGTTTCTATTTGTTAGCTACAAATACAGGATTATTTCCTATGAAATATTTATTTGTAAATTCTGAAAGACTCCTTTAATACTTTGGGTTATTGAATGGCTTTAAATGACTTAGGTTCTCTCTAACCCTTTTACCCATTTTCGTAGAAACAGCGTGATATTATTAAAGCTCATGATTTTTGGTACATTCTAAATGTGTATATTCATAAATGTTAAAGCTACTGCTCTAATTACCTTATTATGGGTGTTTCCCCCAGAGCTGTAGAAACTTGGCCTTGCAGTGTTTCCATGATATTGTCATCTGAGTACAACTGCATGGGGGTGTTAAACTGAGCGTGCACGATCTTGACACCAGGAAGCTCCATCTCCAAGGGAATGTTCGGGGCCATCTTAGACACTGCTTTCAGCTCGCTGGGGCAGATGGAGCTAACCGTGCTAATTGAAGAAGGGGTACTGCGTCCACTGCCACAGTCAATCCCTGAAGGAGTGCTGCATCCACTGTGTTAATAGCCAGGTTACAGAAGAGTGTGGAAGAGTGTGCAATGCGTGTCGGATTATAGAGAATAGAGACAAAAGTACAGGAAGATGGTGGTGTTAACAGGGCTGAAAAGCGTAAATAGAACAGATACAGAAAAGCAAAAGTATAGAAAGTGAAGAAAAGCAAAAGTATGTGTATTCATTGAAAAGTATTTTCCTATAAAAAGTATCAGTGCCAGTTATAAGTAGAATCATAGAATCATTTAGATTGGAAGAGACCTTTAAGATCATCGAGTCCAACCATCAACCCAACACTGCCAAACCCACCACTAAACCATGTCCCTCAGCACCACGTCTACATGTCTTTTAAACATCTCCAGGTTTGGTGACTCCACCACTTCCCTGGGCAGCCTGTTCCAATGTTTGACAACCCTTTTGGTGAAGAAATTTTTCCTAATATCCAATCTAAACCTCCCCTGGCCCAACTTGAGGCCATTTCCTCTTGTCTTATCAAGAAAAGCAGTCCTTAAAACTCTGGCATGCCTTTTCTTTAAAGATAGTGAAAATTTGTTAATAAATTGAATAATTCAGAACATAGTATTACTTTACATTTTTAATGCTAGATTCTACTGAGGATTAATTAAGCCTCCCTAAAATTCTTTGTTCTAGGTGAGTAATTCATAACATCTACAAAAGGGCAGCATACAAAGGTTCTTTGAGTTGTCCATGTCAGTGACAGAATAAACACCCGCAGCACTGGAATCTTAGACACACCGTTCCAGTCCTGTACCTCACAACTGTCTTAGTCCACAGTTGAAGAGGCTACTATAAAGTGGTGTAAAATAATGTGACACTTCCTGGATTTCTTTTTTTTTTCTACAGTATTTCTACAATTCTACAATATTTACTAATCTTTTAAAATAAGTTTAACAATGTATTTCTTTTTTTTAGTATTTGTTGAACACTTCAAAGAAGAAAAGATACTAAAACAGCCAGACATACTTTTGCATTTCTAAATTACAGTGTTTCCGGTAGAATGTAAAGTGGTCCTTCACAAGAACAATGGATAGGTATTCAGAGAAGTGATTTTACATATAATTTATATATAATGAAAAAGAGGTATGGTTTTTTAGAAATATTAATGTTGCTTGACACTACTGAAGTAAAGTTACTGCACATCAATTTGACGTCTCTGGAAAAGGATTAGTAAAATAATGTGAACGTTAAGCCCAAAGTCTTTTTCAGTGTCACTATTTTGAACACCTCAGTCTTCTCTCCAGAGCACCTTGGAGGCTTTTCTTTGTTACGGGATATTTCTTTGCTGTTGCTGTGTACTAGCACATAACCCAGGCATTCCACGGTCCCTGGTTACCAGCTATGTGATATTCATGGCTCTGAGATGATAAATGCTTAATCTCTTTCCTCCAACCTGCATATCAGGGTTGTGGTTAGTTCTTTCCAAGCTGAATGTTTCCTCCCTTCTTCCAGTTCATTTTTGTCAGTGGAAGTTTGTATCTGGAAAAAGATCTGAATTGAAGTGTCAAGAAAAGAACAGTGATTTCTTGGTAGAGAAGAAAGGGGTCAGTACTGGGTCCAATCTTGTTCAATATATTCATCAACAATCTGGATGAGGGGACAGAGTGTACCCTCAGCAAGTTTGCTGATGACTCAAAACTGGGAGGGGTGGCTGACACAGCAGAAGGCTGTGCTGCCATTCAGCGTGACCTGGACAGGCTGGAGAGTTGGGTGGAGAGGAACCTAATGAAGTTCAACAAGGGCAAGTGTAGGGTCCTGCACCGAGGGAGGAATAACTTCATGCACCAGTACAGGTTAGGGGCTGACCTGCTGGAAAGCAGCTCTGTGGAAAGGGACCTGGGAGTCCTGGTGGACAAGTTGACCATGAGCCAGCAATGTGCCCTTGTGGCCAAGAACGCCAATGGTCTCCTGGGGTGCATTAAAAAGAACGTAGCCATCAGGTGGTGGGAGGTTATCCTTCCCCCCTGCTCTGCCCTGGTGAGGCTGTATCTGGAGTACTGTGTCCAGTTCTGGGCTCCCCGGTTCAAGAAAGAGAAGGAACTACTGGAGTGAGTCCAGTGAAGGGCTACAAAGATGATCAAGGGACTGGAGCACCTCTCTTATGAGGAAAGGCTGAGAGACCTGGGTCTGTTTAGCCTGGAGAAGAGAAGACTGAGAGGGGATCTCATCAATGCTTATCTAAAGGGCGGATGTCAAGAGGACTCTTTTCAGTGGTGCCTGGCAACAGGACGCAGGGCAAGGGGCACAAGCTGGAACACGGGAGTTCCATCTAAACATGAGGAAAAACTTCTTTACTTTGAGGGTGACAGAGCACTGGAACAGGCTGCCCAGAGAGGTTGTAGGGTCTCCTTCTTTGGAGATACTCAAAACCTGGCTGGACATGTTCCTGTGCAACCTGCTCTAGGTGAAGCTGCTTTGGCAGGGGCATTGGACTAGATGATCTCCGAAGGTCCCCTCCAACCCCTACCATTCTGTGAATGATTCTGTGTAAACCTGGGAAAATACTCTATATCCCAGTTTGATAGTACAGTACTCTGCCCAGTAGCTACTCTCGGGTGGAGAAGACGACCCAAAATTCTCACTTTGATTCAGGTAGGAATTTGTGTAGGACCACTTTCTCAAAAATGTGAAGGCAAATATGTACTCTACTGTCAAAGACATATTAAAAGAAAGCTAATTCCAGAAATGGTAGGCAAGCCTTAAAGCAAAAGTACAGTTCTGCATCATTGCCTAGCGTGAGCCAGTCAAAATATTCACACAGGAACAACTTAGAAATTTACAGTCTTTTCTTTTAGAAGAATCAAGACCATCTTGAGATCCCACGGTAGAATAAGTTTTGTCAGTGCTGAGAGTGTTAGTAAATGACAAGTAACAGGAAATGGCTCGAAAAAGCACAACTCTTGCTAGAAGCAGCCAAAGTAATGTTAAAACAGAATAAATTATAATTATAAAAAAAATTATATATTATTTCCCGTTAGTTTTACTAGAGTCAAGTCCAAAACTGTGGCTAAAGCCCAATCTGTTAGCTCAGCCCCACAGTCCAGAATCAGCTCTTCTCTTAGTCAAAGTCCTATTTAGCCTCACCTGTCTGTCCTAAAGGGGTGTTCACAGTCAAGGTGGCAGTTTGGCTTTTGCTGTATTTAGCAGAGGGTGTCTATCAAGCCAAACGGATGAAAAAGTAGCAAACAGTGTGACAACCAAGGTTTTGTAGATGTAATATCCTGCGACAGAGGTTCTGCAGTTGGTAAACCTGGGCTTCTCCAGTGCTACAACACCTGACACACCTTGCCCAACTGAAGTTCTGAAACTTGTTGCGTTGCTGCCAGGTTACTTTTTGCATTTTTTTTTTTGTTCCCTGTCTGACACACTAGAAAATGGCCATTTACTTCAATATTTTCATGGAAAATATTGTGTAATTGAGGTTTCTGAATTAGGAGATTAGGCTTTTGATACACACATTTGAAGTGAGCCCGTGTGAACCTCATGAGGTTCAACAAGGCCAAGTGCAGGGTCCTGCACCTGGGGTCGGGTCAACCCCCGGTATCAATACAGGCTGGGGGATGAAGGGATGGAGAGCAGCCCTGCCGAGAAGGACTTGGGGGTTTTGGTGGATGAGAAGCTCAACATGAGCTGGCAATGTGTGCTCACAGCCCAGAAAGCCAACGGCATCCTGGGCTGCATCAAAAGCAGCATGGCCAGCAGGTAGAGGGAGGTGATTCTGTCCCTCTACTCTACTCTCGTGAGACCCCACCTGCAGTACTGCGTCCAGCTCTGGAGCCTCCAGCATAAGAAGGACATGGACCTGTTGGAGCGGGTCCAGAGGAGGCCATGAAGATGATGAGAGGGCTGGAGCCCCTCTGCTGTGAGGACAGGCTGAGAGAGTTGGGGGTGTTCAGCCTTCCAATACCTAAAGGGGGCTTATAAGAAAGATGGGGACAAACTTTTTAGCAGGGCCTGTTGCGATAGGACAAGGGGTAATGGCTTTAAACTAAAAGAGGGAAGATTCAGACTAGATACAAGGAAGAAATTCTTTACACTGAGGGTGGTGAGGTACTGGCCCAGGTTGCCCAGAGAGATGGTAGATGCCCCATCCCTGGAAACATTCCAGGTCAGGTTGGACGGGGCTCTGAGCAACCTGATCTAGTTGAAGATGTCCCTGCTTATGGCAGGGGGCTTGGACCAGATGGCCTTTAAAGGTCTCTTCAAACCCAAACCATTCCGTGGTTCTGTTCTATGATTTGAAGCTCCATAAATCTGATTAGGTACCTGTAAATGGTACCTAGTGGTCCAAAAGTCAGTTTAGGTACAGTGTGTCAGTGGTGCCTACGGTTAGAGGCCATGCATGTTTGCTGAGGACTGTTTCCTCATTTATCCTGTGTCAGCATCAGACTGCAAGGAGAGACGGGCACCTTTTCTCCACTGCAGTGGTGTCCTACATTGCTAGTTCTTGTTCACAGAAGGATGGGAGCCCATCCATCTTCTGCGGTCTCCTCTTTACCACTCAGGTGGTTGAAAAATTTAACACATCTCACAAAACTGATAATCCATATGAGATTGTCCTTTGTACACAGGAATCAATTATCATCCTGTTTTTCTGGTCTGGTTTGTCAGACTTAAATTAGTAGAATTGAAATGCAGGCATTTTAAACTTTCAGGATGAAATGCAGAACACTAAGTCTATGGGTAAAAACTGCTACTGCTAGAAAGGATAAAGGGTAGCATCACAATATATTGCATAACTCGGGCAATTTTGAGCTTCCTTGCATTTTTAGCCACTGAGTTTGCATTGTTTTTCCCCCTCTGTATTTAATAATGTAAATAATAGCAAGTGAGGCATTTAATCCCCAGGTATGATAGAGGAATATTGCCCTAAATGGAAATATATAAGGTTTTCCGCATTTTAGAGCTTTACATGTCTGCGGCATCAGATAGTTCTCCTATTGTAGCTGTGCATTAGGTTGCCTTCTGTCTAGAGGTCTGCTGAAAAGCAAACATAAAATCTCTGAATGGCCTAGATGATAACTTATATAACTAGCTATCTTTTATCTAGCAAGCTAACAAATTACATGTATTTGCATGTGGACAGAAAAATGTTAGAGTGCCATAGATTTATAAGTAGACAATATGTGGTGCTATGCTGTAAACTGAATCAGGTTCGTGAATACAGTTACTTCAGACCCGTATCAGCGTAACTGAGTTAGGAGGGTGGACCTGCTTTCTTTTGGAAATAGAAATTTGGATTTCAAGCCCGATCTCTGTAAGTCAACCATTTCACTTTTTAAAAATTTCGGTGTTAGACTACATACTAGTATAAGTACATTTCAAACGCATCAGTACGCTTTATTAATGTCAATGGTGAGTATCCGTTAAAAAATAACACCATGCACAAATCCAGCACAGCACTCAGAGTTTTTAACCTGCTTCGGCCTGAGACTATGAAAGGTTTGGGCCGAATATTATGCTTGTGTTCAAAGTAGTTCACATCCTGTAAAGAAAAGAGGGTTAAAATAACTTTCTTTGGCCTACAAATGCTTATTTCTAGTTAAAAGTGGCTAACAAGGTTTTGAAATTGTCACCGTGAAGTAACCGTGTTTAGTTTGTGCATTCCTGGTGCCCAAAATACAACTGCTTTAGTGCTCAAAAACATTCCAAGTGCAGTTACAAGAGAGAAGGATGGTAGGGAATGTTGCAGCCCAACACAGAGGGCAAATTTTAGCTACCTGCAGCATTGTTACTACGGAGCCGAATGGGTGGTTTTCTGTGTTTGGAAAAAAATTCCTTCATGTATCACCATTTTTGGGGATAATCAATGATTATCAGAAAGAAACAGCAAGAGCTGGACTTTTAAATTGAAAACAGAACAGATAGTGATATACCACAAATGGCCACGTATTAGAAGTAAATACCAGTACTCACTTTTGCGACGAGTTAGGGATGAGACCCCTCAGCTGTCCATGAAGCGCGTCTTGAATATTGCCAGATGAATACAGCCCAATTGGAGAATTATAGGAGGAGCTCACTACCTGTCTTTTGTCATCAATATTTGCTGCTGCAACAAAAGGCTGGGCCCTTCTGTTGTGGGCTGTACCAATAGGCTTGAATTCCTGTACGTGATAGGCAGACAAAATACACAAAGCTACAATGCACACCAAAGCTAGTAACGGGTAAAACTGACAACATCAGTATTGTTAATCTCTGCCTTTTTTTTACTTTTGCGACTTTGTTATTTTTTTGAACTGGTGCAAGCATGCTATATTTTTTTCCATGAATTTTCCATACGCTACTTAAGCCGTACACATTCAGCGACTGTTATTTTCCTGCCTCAGGGCAAAGAGGAGGCATTCCACGTTTGTAAATAGTGTGCAACTTTAAGAAGAAATGGGACGGATGAATGTTATAGTAACCTGCTGTGTTGTTCTCTAGCTTTTGCACTGTTCACGTTGTTCTTCTTTTAGAAACATTCCATGCATAGTTAGCTTAATTACTTTGCTTTAGTGCTAACCTCTGGCTTCTGCTTTTTTGTCACATACTGATGGAGGGACTCACAAAAGTATGAAGATTTTATTGTAAACATCTTGCCTAGAAAACACATAATTTTTAACACTTCTTTTGAGTGAAATAGTCTTGAATGTACATCAGATTGAGGACATTCTTCTGAACTTATTCCACACTTTGAAGCATACCTGTGCGTCAAAAACTGTGACGCTGTATAAATTAAAGATTATGTGAAATCATCATAAATCAGTCAAACCAGGAAATGGGTAAATTTCCAATATGAAATTCTGCCTATGTTTTTTTTATTTCTGGAATATGATACTGTTTATTGTTGGCCCAGATAATTTCCTCCAGTTGTGGAATTCATAGGGATAAGATCTGGAAACAAAATCTCTGATGACCTTTCAGATAACTTACAATGTTCTTCTGTAGTGATTAACCAAGAATAATAAAGAAAATGCAGTTATTTGTATTGTGCATATTTAGTACAGTCTCCTTTGAGTCCCTGTCAGCTCAGGTGCATCCCTGATCCACAGAAATACAGACTTTGGCAGAAATAGTGCTGTCATCTGCTCAGGGTTTTTTTCCCTTCTGCGCTAGTGGTGGAAGAACGTTTGCTGCTGTAGTCCATCACCTTGTCCTGGTGTCCTGCAGTGCTCTTTGGAGACAGTGCTGCGAGAGCACTTGAACTTCCACCCGCATGGAATAAAAAACTCTTGTTCCTAACAAATAGGTTTCTACAATCTGAATTGCTCTCTTCTTTAGAGACTGGAACTTGCAATGTTAAGACAGCACATCATTAATACTTCAGTTTTCGTAGAAATCTTTGCCAGTTCTCCGATTTGGCTTTGAGTCCTAGTACACTGATCACGCTCAAAAACCTCTACAATACTGTAGACCATTTCTGCGTTTATGTTGCTATCCCACTGTGTCGTATGACCAATAGATAGTCTAAGTTCTGATACTGCTGAGTGAGATTTATTTCAAATTGTTGAAGCTTGTATCTTAGGTACCGGAGCTTTTGGCTTAATCACTGTGTACCCTTTGCGCTGCCCGGTATTTGCTGTCACATATTTTTAATGGTGACACACCCAAGACCAACTGTGGTCTTTCACTTACATCTTGCAAGCTGTACAAACTAGTCTCCTTGTTCTGCTGAATAAAACTCAAAGTGGTTTTTTGATGCAGAAATGCCTTTTTTAAATTACCTTAGATTTTATGAATGCTAGAAAAAATTCCAGTTAGAACAAATATAACTTATTAGCAAAAACCAAAATAGATATTTGAATAGTCAAATCCACAGAATAAATCAAGATAATAAGAGCAGATTAGACAAGCGTGGACACATTTTTGACACCTATGGATTTTTATTTATTCCTCAGAGTGTTATTTCCTTTCTCAGACAATATCAAGTCTCTGTTCAAGGTTTTGGCGAGTAATTTATAAAAATTATGAAAACCTGAATGTGATTTGGCCTTTTTGTTTTCATTTAAAACAACAGTTTCAGAAGCCTATTTAAGAACAGACCTAAAGAAAAGTCATGGATATATAGAATGTGCAACCAGAAAATGCAAAGAGTAAAAAGCAGTTTTATTAAATGAAAATGTTTAGCAGCATTGCACTGTAAGAGGCTACTGAAAGCAGCAATCAGATAAATGAGCACGAAGATTTTACTTGCAATTCCTTGTTTCTGGCTCATTGAACTGGGTTGCAATTAACAAAATGTATTAGTAAATGGAAATAATCTACTAGTGTTTAGGATCATGTCTACTTCATGAAAGATATTAATGTCAAAGTATGTAAAATGGATTTAAATCCATGTATGATACAAAACAAACAAAACCAACCATGAACATTGTCATTTCATCCCCTTTTTTTATTTCTTGTTGACAAATGAACAGCACAGAAGACATGTGGCATCATAATAGCATGATTACAATATAACAATTGTGAAACAAGTATTTGCAGTTAGTTAGACTTAAGTTCCATTTTCTTTTAAACTCATCTATTCATATAAAATGTCAGTGACAGAACATACAGCAGCAAAAAATAGTCCAGCTCTTGTGTTTATTGGATCTCATTGAATCTGTGAAAAGTCCTCCTTTAGTTCAAAAGCTAAATGAGAACTGGAGGTTGTTGAAATTCCTAATCAGGAATATTCAAGAATTACAGTATTTCATTTTTTAAATTTTTTCTAGCTGACCGATGTCTTTTTTGCAGGGCTAACTACATTTTGCATTGATATAGGGATCAGGAATAGAGTGCATGTAGCCCCCGAAGTCTGTAGAAATGCATCCAACACGGACCATGTTCCTTGGGGATAATTGCGATGATGGTACACAGATGTTTAAATTTTGGAGGTGTCATGTGACTAAAATCTTTATCTCTGAACGCTGTTAAGGAAGAGGAGGTAGGTTCTCAAAACTAGACTAGCAAAATTAGATTGTTTCAGAACTCGATTGTAAGTGTTAATAGACTATAAACTTACTTTTTAGAATAGTGGTTTTTTTAGTTTTTAAAGATTTTTATACTTATCTATGTGTACAGTATATTTATATCTCCCAGGAATGTATAATGTCTTGCATGGCCAAAAGCCTAGTCACACTGAACAAAATGTTCAACGGCAAAGATAGAAGCAAAAAAGAAAAGCCCAAATAAAAACAATTCAAGAAGTTGTAGTAATGGAAACTAATTCATCTTAGATGAGGTTATAGGGATTTTAACTGAGAAAAAATTTACAGGTCATAGTATTGTTTTACATTGACAATACAGCAGAAAGGGTTTTAAAAATAATTTTAGAAGATACAGTTTGCCATTTAGATTGTTTTATTTTCTCTTCCTAATTATATGCTTTAAGAACCTTATGTTCTAAATTGCTGTTATACAGAATACGATGTGATTCTATTAGTAATACTTCAGGTAGTCTGTTATTTCCTGTTATTTACCCATCACACTATAGGTTGCTCCAGACTAATGAAATCAGGAGGCTGTTTTTTGGGGGGACGGTGTAGCTTTCAAGAGCGGCTCTGTCAGCCACTTATTGCTGTAAGTTATTTACTAGAATTTTTGCCTCTGTTTCCTCTTCCCAGAGGAAAACATAGCGAGAGCTTTTGTTGTGCTATGACAATTGCTTCTGTCATCTCCAAATGGCTCTTGGGGGATGCTCAACCTAAGGTGAAAGTTTGCTACAGTGTAAAGGTTCCTCGTCCCATAGCTGCAGGTAGGCACAGTATTTTGTTGTTTATCAGTTTTCAC
The DNA here is from genome assembly GCA_008921705.1 of Burhinus oedicnemus. Classification (NCBI taxonomy): domain Eukaryota; kingdom Metazoa; phylum Chordata; class Aves; order Charadriiformes; family Burhinidae; genus Burhinus; species Burhinus oedicnemus. The sequence continues at coordinate 570,531 of VFFE01008299.1, forward strand.
ATAACCATCTCCAAGCAGCTGAAGAATAATTTTCATTTATTGAAGCTAAAGTAAGCATTCTGGCCAAATATTTGGCCAAATTGCTGAACAATTTAAATTATGGTTTACTTTCATTTATAACTATCTTTTATCAGCTTGCAAATAGAAATTAGATACTTAGTGAGACGATTGTGTAAGTCTTTATCTATTATTGTTATTTAGTTGGCTTATAATATATTTTAAATTATTGACTTCCCTTTGTGAAACTTTCTTAGTGAACTTTAAAATGTCCGTCTGGCAAGAGTGAAAAAAATCTGACTACATAACATCCATGACCTTTTGAGTAATTTTAATTGTTATATAAATGGAGGAAATGCTTTTTATAGAACTCAGCGATTTTCCATTTCTGCACACCAGTCCACGTGTACAATACTTTTGGATAAAAGTGTTTTACATTTGAAGGAATACTATACTGCTTTTGGATTTTTCTCCATCCATCTGGACTTCAGTGCCTTTATTTATTGTTGGACTTCAGCAAACTGTAAACAGCACAGGTTATAGGTGTGCAATAATTTGTCATCTGAGGTTAAAGAAACTTTGATGTTGTTCTACTGGTATACACACTGGTGGGTCTCATATGTTGTGACTAAATATGCAGTAAAATTTAATTTAAAATTTCAGCAATTGTAGAAAAAAATGCTATATTTTTTTCCACAGGGAGGTCAGTGTGATGGATGTTCTTGGATGGAAGAATTTAATCTAAAATGTAAATCATCCCTAGAATGGTTTAGCATAGTTGTTTACAAGCATTGCGACTTTTCTGAAGCCTGTTATTTATTAAATATACTCCATACTCCTGATTTTCCATGGAAGGAAAGAGGGAGACAAACTAAAATGAGAGACTTGCCTATTTGATCTAGGAGGAACGTTTTTTCTGATTGCCCAATGGACACTGCTTTTCAATAGTCTGCCAAATAGCAGTTAGTGAAATCTTGTGATTTATTAAGTAACTATCCTTTTTAGGAATGCAGCTTTTGTGCAAAGGGATTACTCTGCTGTCGTACGTGCCTACAAGGTTTCCTCTATAGCTTTTTTAGTGAATTTGTTCCGTTGCTATTTATTTTATGTATATCCTAGCTACTCTACAAAAATATACATTGAAAATACTTTTGTTTCTTTACTATACTACCTCCTACTACTGAAGAAGCGATGTTATTTCTGATGAAGTTTGCTGTATCACTTAATGGAAGTTTTTAAATCAGAAAGAAGAGAGAGAACTGGAACACTGAAATGCTGTATTCATGTTTGGGAGTTTCTCCATGAAAATTGGTGGAAATATTTATTGCATAGGATTTACTGCAATGGAATCTGCACTTACATTTTTCTAGGATAGCACAGAGTAAATAATTTGACATACTTGCTTTGATCCTGGAAGGCCAGGATCAGCAGAATGCTCTTCCCTCCCCTCTCTTGAGAGAACAGCAAATGTTCGTGTAGGTTAAAGAGGGATAACAAAGGGCTAAAGAACTAGTTGTAGACAGTAGCTAGCTAATTGACAATTAACAATACGGAGACTTCAGCTCTTAGCTTTGTGCAAGGGGCTGGGTGGGAGTTTGAAGAGAGAGGAGGATTTCCATTGACTGGATTTGCTTTGCTCAGGTACAAGGATCAAGATTTCGCTGGCCAGAAGCGGTGAATGGTTTGCTTATTGAGCAGTTACATGGGTTTTGTACAAATTTGTAACTTTCAGTTCTGTGGTATAGTATAAAAATGTACGAAAATAAAGAGACCCAGTATTAACAGATCTCTCTATTTAACTGACTGTTATATCACAATGACTTTTGTGGTGTGATGAGTGTATAGCTTTGGTACTTGACATTTATTCCTGATTGAAGAACTTCCTCATATGATGAAGAATCTCTAAAAGAGTTAAAGCAACTTAAACCGTATCAGAATAAAAGGAGATATTTTCATTCCATAATAAAACTATGGAGACATGTACAATTTTAAAGAAAAATGAGAATGTGTTGTAACTTATTAATGTTTTGTTTCAGTTATAGCTGAAAAATCAAAAACATCCAGTCAGATAAAATGATGTTCATCCATATCATAATTGTGATGGTTCGTATTAACAGGTAATGGACAAAGTGCTATTCAAAGAATTTTAATGACCTGAAGGGAGATCACTTAGCATGTAAAAAGGCAAATTGAAATGGTTAGGTAACTTTTAAGAATTCATACCTGTGGTTCAGCTTCCAGATTTATCTTGAAGGGGTGTGCTTTGCCATCTTCTGAAACTTGTGGGGACCATAATTTAGTGCCTGTCCTAGAAGGAAAGAAAGAAAAGCAAAATGTAAATAACTTGAATTCCTATAGAGTTGTATATGTCCCTGTAAAATATAATGCAGCTTGAAAATTTGCAGTTCATTCTATGCTTTTTTAATATTTTGCCATAAAAATACTTCAATGGTATATAATGTGTACTATATGTAAACAAGACGTAAAAAGTGAATTTACTTTTTTAAAACTTATGTATACTATCAACAATGGGAAATATTTTGTTATAGTTACCAAATGCAAAGGGAAATCAGTACCTTTCTGGCATGAGCTGACCAAGTTTTTTACAGTTTTGGTTTTTTAATGGTTGATAGAAGGAATGTTGGGTCCTCGGAATATTTTGCACAAATAAGTGACTATGTTAGTAATAATCCTAAACCAGAACATTATAAATTTCTTTTTTTATGACCACAATATCCAAGCAAAACCTGTTTTTCAGTGTAGAATGAGTGCAATCTAGGTATGCAAAGTATAAGTGCAATTGTCAATAGAAATTGTACAGATGATTCTTTCCGTCACTGAAGCAGAGATAGCAAACATGCAAACGCTTGTTACAATTCTGTCTTCACTGATAATGCAAAATTCAGCAGCTAATTTTAAAATAGTGTAATATTAATGTTAAATATTAATCTAGTACTTTTTGTTATATAAATACAAATATTTGGCATTTAAAAAATATGCACACGTTTGGAACAGGCTGCCCAGGGAAGTGGTGGAATCGCCATCCCTGGAGGTATTTAAAAGCCGGGCAGACGTGGTGCTGCGGGACATGGTTTAGTGGTGGTTTTGGCAATGTTACATTGATGGCTGGACACAACGATCTTAAAGGTCTCTTCCAACCTAGGTGATTCTATGATTCATAGGCACAATTACACTTATCATACTTTGAAAATTACTTCCTAAGTGGCATATATCAATCTGTAACAGCACCTGTAGTTAACTGCAGGAATTTTTTAGCTGTGGCATGTGCTCTAGTGATTAGGCAATGCTCCTTCCAAAAAAACTCAAGCAAACCACCCTTCTGTATTTGGAAAGGAATATTGTGCTCAGCTGTAATAAAGTGCAGTGCCTCCTTGAGGGCCTCTCATCAGTCAGAGGTGTCTGATTCTTGGAGACAGCTGAAAGAGTGCACTAGGTGATGGTTATTAAAGGCTGAGCAAACTTAATTAGGAGATGAGAAGGTGCAGGTTGCTTCTCTTGGTGGCTTTAGTTGAGAGAAATGAATGCAAAAATTTTCTGGACTCCCGCAGGTTAGGTAAAAGAGGGTGTGTTTTAGTGTGTTTTGTTTTTAACGTTGCTTTGAGAATCCTGTATTTGGGTTAATAGATCGTGACCAAAGAGTTTGGCTTTAAACCCCCTCCTTTGTCACCCCTTAGGAAATACTGATGTTGATGTTGCTTTCCATAACTGGGAGGATATAGGCTATTGCAGGAGGCAATGGTCAGCACCTGGGGGTGTTGGAGCACAGAGGGAATTGAGCAAGTGACAGCTAGCAGAGAGTTTCATTACTTCCCCAAAATATGAAGACCTGTTTGTTTACTGGCAGGAAACATAGGACTTGTGGAGCCAGCAGAGGCAGTAGGTGGTATGGTTCACAGCTCAGTAACAGTGGTGAGTAGCCTGGGGGAAACTGCTCTCCTTGTGCCCATGAAGACACGTTCTGGGAAGTCTCGCCTGATCTGGAGTTGTCGAGGTAGGTCTGGGTGCTCGTTACTTCAAAGGTTTTGTGAAATTCTTAAAACCGCTTAAAATAGTTGTACTGTATAATCAGTTGGTTGGGCAGTATCTTCTTGCAGAAGTAAGCAGGCATGTACACATACCTCTCTATTTTCAAACAAAGCTGGTGTGCAGCTGCTTTAATTCTCTCCTGGGCATCGTTATGTGTCATGTTCTCTGTGCTTAGACCATCGATAGCTACAATAACATCGCCAGGGCACAGGTTGGCAGCTGAAGCCTTGCTTCCAGGTGTAATCTGAAAAAACAAAATTTAGCTGTTTAAGCACCATGCGTACCTAAAAACTGATAGAGAAGATAAACTTCACCGTGCTTCCCTGTTTCTTATTGGGTTGGGGAGAGAGGAAGGGAGTGGGCCTGTAAACAACTACGTGGTTGCTAACAGAAAAAGTGAGTTCTTAATTCTGCCGGACCCTCTGTAGTTTTATTGTCAGTTTACCATATAAATGCTTTATTCATTATAACTTTGAATTAGATGGAAAAGATCCTCACACTTCCGCATTAAATAGTTTCCACTTCGATTTCTGTAGTTACTGTAACTTGTCTTTGAATCTTCCATCTCAACTGCTGTTGTGTAAATTGCTTGAAAAAAACAGTAAAGTTTTCCCCTTACAACTCCAGGTAATAGCAGAACAACAGAACTGTTAAGAAATTGTGCTACTTAATGTTCATGTGCATGATGTGCCATTGACTTGATAATGAAGTCATTCGTGGTCTTACCACATTTAAAGAAAAATACAGCAGTTAGTGTGTTTTCTGCTAGCCTGGCCTCTCATGTTGTATTGCTAAGTAATCATAAATATGCTAATAATACCAAAATGACATTTTTCTCTTTATTCATGTCTAATCCAGACCCTGAACCCTATGCTTGCTTTTTTCGGGGTTAAAATAATTGAAATGCAACGTAATTCTGCTTTAAAGTAACTGTTGTAGAGAGGCTGTGGACCTTCATCGCTGCTAAAGCTTGTTCTAGGATTGCAGGCATTTATTTGCAAACAGAGGACTTCTCGTACCACCACTCCACTTAAACAGGTCTTTAGTCACTGCCTGGGATTTAGGTCCCTTAGGTGCCATTTTAGGTGACCTTTGACCAAGAGAGCACCATGAAATGGATGGATGTAACACATAATCTGCTGGTTCAGCTCTTCTCGAACAGCAGAACAAAGGGGATGGGTGGCTTAATCTAAAATAACACCAGGTGTTAATTTTTAAGTAAATGAATCCCAGTGTGACAGACAGAAAAATACAGTCTTACTTACAAGAGCAATTCTCTGATCTATGCCATGCATGAAGTAAAAACACCATTGGAGAGAATTTTTCTCACTATGGGTTCTGCTACAGCCAAAGCAAAGGCTGTCTCAATTATTAAAAGTAATTAAGTGTTATGGAGGACTGGAAAACATGCTAGGGAGATGTTCTTCAATTCTGTTGTTTCCCAGTTTTCCAGCAGAGGAAGAGAGTAAGCTGCCCAGTATACCTCCGGTATGTTCTGACCTCCAGCTATGGTGAACCTGGCAGACTTGTTGCCTCTGAAGGTGACAGTAGGAATTGTCAGCATAGAAGCCAAATAGATATACTCTTTTTGATATGTGCTGCACTGCATTAGTATTGAAACAATGGCAAAAATCAGCCCAATACAGTAACTGTCTGCTCTTTCCAGCTGTTCATCTGTTAGGTGGGTCTGAATGCTCAAAGAACTTTGTTTTGTGGGTTTTTTTCTGCATTCCAGCATGTAAACTTATTTTTGATTTCACTGTAACACACTGCAGTGCATGTGCTGTTATCAAGTCAGGCAAACTGCAAAGCTGCAGGCTTTTACCTGCTCACCCTCCGAAAGAACGGACTTGTATATTGTGTGCTTAACAAGCGTTATGGTGCCTGAATAATCCGTTTGAGTATGAATCAAGGAAGTTGCTCGTAAATTCTTAGTCTGGAATCTCCAAAATTGTCTGTTTCTCAAACTTCAGCAGCTGTAAGTGTAAATGAACTACACTGAGACCACTTACAGTATTGTAATAAGCCAGGGTAGATGTGTGATCATGCTTCTCCCTTTAACCTGGAACAGCTCCTGATTTTGCTTAGCACGTTGTGGACACGTGTGGAATGACAAACTGCAGCAGAACTCCTCATGTTCAAGTGTGACTGTTGATGCTCTAATACCCAAAATGGGCAAACCCAGCCATTCTTGGTTCCCTCTCAGGAGTAAGCTTGCTTGAATAACCCTTATATAGACTACTTGGTAGATTACGCTTTTTACAGGTCACAACAAACCATCTGCTGTTATCTGTGGCATACCTCAGCAATGTACCGAGATAATGACCATGCCTTATAAAGTGGTGTGTCTGTCTAGCACGGTGCGTTCCCCTGCAGCTGTGCTGCTGGTAGGACCTAACTCATTCTGTCTCGCTGGTAATAATGCGCAATCCCTTGGATTTTCTTAACATATTGTCGCCAGCTGCAGTGATAGCGCTACGTGTTGGATGGGGTTACCATCATTCGGTGGGAGCAAGGAAAGGGGCAGGAGTCTGTATTTCCTATTCCTTAGCTGAATTGATTATTGCCAGGCTTCTGGGATGTGTCTGTTGGGCCTGGGCTCCTTGATGGGGGTGCTGAGGTCTACTTGCCTTCTGGGGTGCAGAACTACCTGCCCTCGTATAGTCCTTTCCCTCATCTGCTCTTCCCCGGTTTGATGGAAAGAGCTGGAGATCTGCTGCTAGGATGGGGTACGAGGAATACGGTTGGGTGCCAGCTCTTTTCTCTCCTTGATATTTCAGATGGAAATCTTGACTGTTACTTGTGGAGAAGGGGGGCGGATAAAAGTACTGCAGCCTACATTTTATAAAAAGGGACCAGGCTGTGCATTGCAAGATCACACCGTATCAGGGTATAATATTGGTATTGTGGGTACCTCGATAATGTAAGCGACACTGTTTCTTGAGAAACTTATTACTGATGCATTAAATGTGTATTGTGAATGCTTAGAATCATATTATGACTGTAGCATTTCTTGGTTGCTCACCCCTGCTTCATGAGGTAGATTCAACTGGTGCTTTGGGAAAATTTTTTTGCTCTTTGGGACATGTCTGTACGGCCCGCCTGTTGCTCCTGCGTCCTAGGTATTTCAAATTTGGATAAATACAGGGATATGTGTTGAGCATTCAGATGTTGTCTGAGACTAGATAACTATTTAGCCACATGAGGAGCAAAGTCTCCTATGAAACTTCGAAGAACACCTCTCTGCATCTGTTAATAGACTTGTGAAGCTCCTCGTGGCACTCCTGCATAAATATTTCAGGCTCTGTGCTTTCTGAAAAGAGTTATGAATGTCTGCAGACAAAGTGGCTAAGTATAAAACTGCGTTAATATAAATACTTGCATTGTGATCTGTAAAGGTTTATATTAAAATAGAACTTAAACCTAGAGTTGATAGTATTTCACCATTCCCTCCAACCTCTGCAAGTTCGAATTGTTTCTGTAATGCTTTATTCAATATGACTTAAATTCTAGGATTGCGTTCCTCTGAACACTTAACCCAAAATGTTATCTTCTGGTCAGAATAAACTGAAATTATTCAGTTTCATTAGGACTAGGGTTTTGATCAGTTTCATTGATGTAATTTCTTTGCATCTATATAAAGTTCCAAGGATTTCAAGAAATGTTTTCATTATTTCTAGTAAATTTGTTGTTTCTGACCCTAATAGAATCTGAACATGGCTATTTTTAGTCCCCTCCTGTTTTTCCTACTCTTCCAGTGATCATGATCTGTGGTTTTAGCATTTGCTTGAAACAGTCAAGAGAATTGCCTTGCCTGGGAAATCGCAGATGGGTTTTTGAGATGACATCTGTTCTTCAGACAGGTGGATGACGAGCTCTTATGTTGTCTGTCTCTCCTGACAAGTCCCAGTAAAAGCTTTCCCTTGTTGAACAAGGACTATGGCCAACCAAACGTAACACCCGTCCAATTATGTTACTCACAAAATGTTTAAAACTAATTTTGATTTATTGTTTTAACGGCCAATAACTTTTTTTCTTGTCAGGACAGTTAAGCCAAATGTGAACGAGCTGCTGGGGATACCTTTCATGAAAGGAACACCAGGGCCCCAGAAAGCAAGGCATATGAATTTTTTTGAAATATTCACTGCTTCTTAAGGGGTACTGCATGAATACTTATTTAGGGATTTTTCTAATCATATGCTGTGGCAACAAAAATATTAATTTTAAACAAATCTACCACTTCTTGAACTTGAGCTGAGCAAACTTAAACATATTTTTTTTTTCCTATATACATTTTATTTCCTAGTTCTACCTAAAATGCAATTTTGAGCATTTCTGTAATATGCTAGAAACCAATGGCTTCTGTCTCGTGAGGCATTTGGTAGGTATGAGTCAATTGCAAAATCATTTATTCTTTAGAAAGTTACATTTATAGTAACATCCTTTGTTATTGCAGTTTTAAACTTCGTTGCACTTAATCTAAACACAAAGAAAATACAAACCAGACACCGCTAAAATATTTTTCATTAGAGATAATGGAAACTATTTTTCTTTTGGAGGCCCATAAAAGGCAATGAAGGCCCCAAACCATCCAGAGACTTTTTTTCTTTTTTATTCAATGTTTTTGTCTCCTGTTCCTCCAAAAGTTTTGCTATGCCCTATGAATATTGGTTATGAAGCTACATACAGTCGAATAATAGCATTCTGGTTTACTTCTGTTTGAAGTAAGTCAAATCTTTTATGCTTGTATAAATCTGGAATAAGTGATTACATGAAATGAATTTTTACTAGTGCAATATGTGAAAGGTTGGTCCTTAAACTTTCTACAGATTCTTGTTTAGAAGCATATTGAGCGCAAGGCATCACCGTGGTGATCCTTCACCGTGGTATCCATCCTTCAAGGCTCTTGACGTTTATTTAATACCAGGCATAGTGTATATATTGAGTCATAGTGCAGGGCTTTTAAAAAAAAAAAAAAAAAGCAGGCATTGGTCATTTGGAAGCTCATGGAACCCACGCTCCATGTGGCTGAGGTTCCGAAAAGCAGCAAAAATGTAAGGAGAACTAATTCTAACCTGATGTGCATTGAACACAATTTTCAAAATATGCAAATTATCAAAATACATATCCTATCTTTTGGGTAGATCTATCTCTGTAGATGCAGGGCAGCTGACAGTGTTTTATATGCTCCTTTCCTGGAGTAACTGGTTTCTTAAATAAATTGCAATTAATAGCTCAAAATCCATGAAAAAATGAAAGCTTGGATTCTTGCCCTTCATTAGGGGGGGTGAGATAAATTGTTTCTAAATATGGCAGAGAAAACTGAAGAACTATCTCCTTCGTACTCAGGACTGGATAACTTTCTAATAATTATCTGATTTAACATTAATGAAAATGAAAACCTTTACATATGTAAAACCAGGTGCTGTTGCCTTTGCTGGCAATAGTCAGAACCTGATTTAATGAAATGAGAGTCAGATTAATTACGTAAAGTTGGCACGGAGTTTGCAAAGCACAAACTTCCAGACGTGGGGAGCTGCTGCCAAGCCGCCTTCTCCCCCAGCGATCCCAGAGGCTACTCCTGAAAATGATAAAAGTGGGGTCTGGCCTTTCGTGGGCTCAAAACTAATTTTTTCATCTGAATGCCTGGGGAAATCACGCCAGAGTTTTTCTCCTGCCAAGGCACTTAAATTCAATTTTTGAGGCATAAGTAGAAATGCTGTTAAAGTCTCTTGGACCAACAAAGCAGTGCCAGGAACCCGTCCCACGAAAGTTGTGAAATCTGTCAGCATTCAGCTGGCTCTCCTTGCAGCTAGCAGCTACTTGCGAAGCTACTCACAGCTTCGTCTGCATCTCTGAACTCCGGAAAAATAAAGAGCAAAACTCTGCAATAACCAATAAATGCGATAAATAGAGAGGAAGTAGTGTAAAGAGTACATACCCTGGTAATGATTAAGGGTTGGTTAAAATCTATTCCTCCCGAAAGCCTGAATCCCCAGGGTGCCGGTCCTTGGAGAATAACGTTTTGTGGCATTCTGGACAGATTTTTCTTGATGAGTGCTCTTTTATCCCGAGGTCTGTGCCAGGAGCCGGGCTGCAGGAGGCAGGGTGCTGTCGGCAGAGCACCTGCCGGCCAGGGCAGTCAACCTCGTGTCCCTCTTGGGAAGTTGTACTCATCCCCCAGCTGCGGCACGGCGCTTTATCCCTGCGCTCCGGCTGACGTCAGCCCGTCCCTCGGCTTCCCCACCCACGGAGGGGAGTATCAAACTCGGACACATAAAGCCTGACTGCTGGAAGGTTTACAACAAACACGGCAGCTTTATCGGCTGCTTCAGCGTCCCCTCAGCCCGACAGTCAGTAAGCTTCGGGATGCAGCGTCCTTCTGGTTTCTTCAAGCAATCCTCTTGCTCACTTGATGTCATCCTGATTACATTGCTGGTGCTGTTCAGCGATGCAATGCACTGCTCGGACTCTGCACACCGTCCTGCTTTGTGTGAACAGGAACATTGATAAGGAGGTTTCCCTCTCAAGCCCTTCTTTTACCATCTGCCCTTCTGCTCCTCTCTGGTCAGATGCCACCTGCAGTACTGTGTCCAGCTCTGGGGCCCCCAACATAAGAAGGACCTGGACCTGTTGGAGCGGGTCCAGAGGAGGCCACAAAGATGATGAGAGGGCTGGAGCCCCTCTGCTGTGAGGACAGGCTGAGAGAGCTGGGGTTGTTCAGCCTGGAGAAGAGAAGGCTCTGGGGACCCTTATAGTCCCTTCCAGTACCTAAAGGGGCCTACAGGAAAGATGGGGGGGGCCTCTTGATCAGGGAGTGTAGCAATAGAACAAGGGGTAACGGTTTTAAAGTGAAAGAGAGGAGATTTACATTAGATCTCAGGAAGAAATTGTTGACTGCAAGGATGGTGAGACACTGGCCCAGGTTGCCCAGAGAAGCTGTGGCTGCCCCATCCCTGGAGGTGTTCAAGGCCAGGTTGGACGGGGCTTTGAGCAACCTGGTCTAGTGGGAGGTGTCCCTCCCCATGGCAGGGGGGTTGGAACAAGATGATCTTTAAGGTCCCTTCCAACCCAAACCAGTCTATGATTCTATAATCTTGTCTTATTTGTAATGTAATAGATTATTGCACTAAAAATCCTTCTAGCCATTCAGCTGAGTTTTTCAGCTACAACCACTGGAGATCATGGCATGCACCAACTCTAATGGCTTTAAACGTTTGGCCTGATGTCATGAATATTTCTCATACTGAGGAAGAGAAATGCAGTATCTTCTCTTTGTAGAAATCTTAGCCTTTTTTAAGGTAGTTGCATATGCCTTCTGTTGATTTTTGGTGTTACTGAATAAATAATTTGCATTTCTTTTTGTTTTCTTGCATCAGCTTAATCAGCTTTATTCTGACTTCAGCATCCCTTACACTTTGTTCAAAAAGAGATGGAAGATCTTTCAATGATGGTGCATGTGCTCACTCACTTTCTTATCATGGTCTTACAGATGTCTCTTTATACGTGATATTAGCAACGTTAATAGGTGTATGGGTAATGTTCTTTAAGCATCTGTTCTAGGATAGTATCTACAGCTCTCATCAGGCAGCGTGGCAGGTTTTTTTGGTGGTCCTCCCCGCCCCACCTAAATGGGTCAACAGCAAGTCAGTGAGAGCTTGGAAACAATAAAACCTGATGAGGATATATATTTTGGTATAATAACAATACACATAATTTTTCTACCTTTGAGAAAAGTTTCTGGTTGGTGTTTTTGTGAGTTTTGTGTTTTTGTTGGTGGTGTTTTGTGCACTTTTTCTGGGTTCAGTTTTGGGTGTTTTGTGTTTGGGGGGTGTGTGTGGTGGTGTGTTTTGGGTTTGGTTTTTTTGTTTTGTTTTATTTTGGTTTTTTTTCCCCCTTTCCCCTCCCTATGGCTAAGGATTTACCCACTTTTGTTCACTCCATGCGCTTTCCTTTCTTCTAAGCAAGCTACAGCTAGTAAGGCATTCTGATGGACAAGAAAGAGCAGTAAGTGAGATGGAAGAACAAAATTCAGGTTCAAAACCATTCATATAATTTCTGGTACGGATAATTTGTTTATCTGTAGATTTGAATATAACATTGGCTTCCACCTCTTACTCTGACCTACTGAATCTCCTTATCTGTGTCTGCTGCTAATGTCTATATAGTTAAAGTCCTCAGTAAGATATCCTGAGTTTTGGTGGTGTCTGGTTGGGTTTTTTGGGTTGTTTTTGGTTTGTTTTCTTTTTTTTTTTTTTTTTTTTTTTTTTTTTTTTTCCCTTTACTGAATGGGGGTGGGGAGGAAATTCTGTCAACTTTCTTCACATCACGCCAGTTTGTGAGCTTTGCGGGGTGGGGGCGCACATCAGGCATCAGAGTAGTAGTAGCATGATGCACAAATTCGTCGCTGCGTACCATGCCACCTCCCTAGCTTTGGACAATCAAACTCCTGTGCCTGTGGCATGGCACTGTTTTCCCCTGGCGTTACTGAAAGGCACGCTTCCGAACTCAACTCAGAATATTTTGGGATGTCAGTTTCCTATTTTCCCTCCCAGTATGTCCCTGCCTTGATGGAAGGAAATGTTTTCCTGACAATGCGGCAGACTGAGACTTGAAAAATAAGTAGCAAATATTTAAAACCAACTCATCCTCCCGTGAACTCACAGAGCGCTCTGCTGTGGGCTGCAGAACTAGAATCAAGCCTGGTAGAGGCAGAAACAAACAAAAAAACCCCTCTTCGGAGTGGGCATTTTAAGCTATAAACCTCCTGTCCTATTTCAGAGCTTAGTCTCTGTCATGATAAACCGTACTGGACCAGGCCACTGTCTGTGAGGTTCAGACAGCAACAGCCCGGGATACTAAATGGAGCTTGAAAATCACTTGCACATGTGGAACAGCGTGTGCTTAAACTGCCTCTCCAGAGGTGAAAGGCCAGAGTGTTCCCTACTGCACAGTCTGTTTTCTGTTTCAAAACACATGGGTATACGGGAAGTCTTCTTACAGTAAACGCTACTTATTTTAAAACAATTTCCCAAAGCAAGAAGATATGACTGTTTCTGTACAGTTTGAAGTTTTTCCTAATTGCACAGTCAGGGAGCAGGAATGGTTAATAACTTGGATCCCGGTGAACTTTTCCTATCAGCTTTTCGTTAGTGGATGTCTGATAAATTAGCAGTACCCTTAGTTTTTCCTAGCAAAGGAGAAATCCTCTTTTCTTCTCCTAGCTGGTATGGCGAGCAGCTCTGGTATTCTTCTCATGCACCTGGCAAAGAGAGGAGGAGTGGGGCTCTGGTACTGTACCCCTCTCCCAGGCGTTAGAAATTTCCAGGCTGGAAATACACGTGAGGTGGAGAAGGACATTCCTACAACACGTCCCCACTCACGGCAGCTTTGTGGCTGTTTTGAAACAGTGATTTGGGTCAACCGTCCTCTCATTTTAAACTTCTTGCGTAGCTCTGGTACCTTTCCCTGCTGTTTAGGTTCTGAGTAGCAAACTGCCACTGATAAACATCTTAAATTTTCTGTCTGCAGGCTCAGGAAGCCAGGAATGTCCTGTCTTGTATTTTTTTTTTTTTTCTTCCTCTCATTAATCTTTCAAGGGTGATAATTTTTTTCTGAGAATACTGCAGAAACTGCAGACTTCACCCTTCCCACCTTCTCCAAGAAGCTTCCTACTTAGCAAGTGGGGAGTAGGTGTCTTAGAGCCTTTGAAAACCTACATTAAGGATCTGATCTAAATTAACAAGCAAAGAAGTGGAAACTAATTGTTTTACTGAAATGCTATATTTCAGAACTGTTTCATAAACTTCTAAGCAAGTTGAAAGTAGACATTGAAAACTTCTATTTAAAAAAAAAAAAGCTTGTTTAATTACAGCTGTGCTTGTTTTCATTTGAGTTTTCATCTTACCTGAAATTTGTGCAATGATTTCCTTGTTTTCCTTTTAATTTTCAAAAAATGTAAAGGAGGAGTTGGGGTCATATATAAAATAATAACTCATGCGTCAAAAAAAATAATCTAAAGAGCGTATTGAATGGAATGAGCTGCTCAAGTCACATTAGGGCATTGAAGCACTGTTCACTTGCATTTTGAAAACTCGTGTCTATAACTTGTTTGCAAACTGACATATGCACGTATCAACTTTCCATCTGTCTTGCTAAGATTCTAATTAGTGCATTGGTTACCTGAAGTGTTGCTTCTGTCACAGTATTTCTGCCATGCCTTTGCCTATTTTATAGGGGTTAGATATTGTTGTGACTAGAGAAGAAATCTTTTGTCCTTTATTGGTTTCTTTGTGAGCCTGATGTAATGTCAGCTCATATTTTAATTATGATTCCTAGCCAAAAAGTAAGTGGCAAAGCACTTCTCAAATTCCGTGCTTAATTGCTGCACTTCTCAGACTTCATGCTTAATTACTTTTATGAGAGTTGAATGTCATCTGAGAGGATGTGTTTCCCTGTTGCGTATGGAAAAAGGTTTGCTCGTCTGTTCTGACAGCCCGTGGAAGTTCTGATGGAGAGCCTTAAGGCTGACTGGGAGCAAGGAGTTGTTTTTCTTTTCGGCTCATTCACTCGTCAGTGGTTCTGCTCCCTTTAATAGCTACAGTCAAACATCGCCTCCAAATCTGGCAAGCTGATGCCTTATTTGGTTTGAAGTTAAAGCCCATTTTGGCACTGGAAACTGAATAAGCTCATTCCAAAAGAGTAAAGTTGGAACGAAGTTAGCAAGGCTGCGCACCAGCAGATAACTCCAGTATGCTTCATAAATTAACATGCTGAGGCTTACATAGTTTTTTAAACAATATAAGGTAGCTGTTAAACAACTCTGATGTGCTTGCCGTTCAACATTACCTGAACAAATAATGCATGGAAATTGTAAGATTTATGAAATCTCTTTCATGATGCGTATTACAGAGCAGCATTCAGGAAACTGTTAAAAGACTTCATTAGGTGTGTAATGACATATCTCTATAGGAACCGTAATACAACTCTTCAGACACCCAGCATTACCTCTAATAAACGCAAAGTTTCATTTCGTATTTCTGCAATAACCAGTCCTATTTCTTGATTTCATCTGTGATTGTATGCATTTAGCTATCATTTAATCTGGTTTTGCTACATGGAATCTTCAGCCTTGTCTTTTCTGGAGAAATGCTTACCATATTTATTAAAGGGATGGTGAAGAGTTCAAGTGGAGTCAAGAGATTTATCTCCTGTTCCTTCCAAACCATAGCGGTAAAATGTGAATATTACCACCAGATTATTCTCAGTGGCTGGTGGTGGTTCTTACAAATGAGCCCTTCTCTGGTAGTGGCGATAAACAGGCATGAATGTGTGTTCTGATGGATTATCGCCTCACATACCATTAACAAGCAGACATTACTGCCTTGCCCGTGGGCCCTGGCAGAAGTGGATGAGAGTGCTTTTTTATTGAATCATAGAATTGTCTAGGTTGGAAGGGACCTTTAAGATCATCAAGTCAACTATTAACCTAGCACTGCCAAACCCACCACTAAACTGTGTCCCTCAGCACCACGTCTACCCATCTTTTAAATACATGCAGGGATGGTGACTCCACCACTTCCCTGGGAAGCCTGTTCCAATGCTTGACAACCCTTTCAAGCGAAGAAATTTTTCCTAATACTCAATCTAAACCTCCCCTGGCCCAAATTGAGGCCATTTCCTCTTGTCCTATCGCTTGTTACTTGGGAGAAGAGATCGACCCCCATCTGGCTACAGCCTCCTCTCAGGTAGTTGTAGAGAGTGAGAAGGTCTCCCCTCAGCCTCCTTTTCTCCAGGCTAAACAACCCCAGTTCCCTCAGCTGCTCCTCACAAGATTTGTGTTCCAGACCCCTCACCAGCTCTGTTGCCCTTCTCTGGACATGTTCTAGCACCTCCATGTCTGTCTTGTAGTGAGGGGCCCAAAACTGAACACAGTATTCGAGGTGGGGCCTCACCAGTGCCGAGTACAGGGGGACGATCACTTCCCTAGTCCTGGTGGCCATGGTATTCCTGATACAGGCCAGGATGCTGTTGGCCTTCTTGGCCACCTGGGCACACTGCTGGCTCATATTCAGCCAGCTGTCGACCAACACCCCCAGGTCCTTTTCTGCCAGGCAGCTTTCCAGCCACTCTTCCCCAAGCCTGTAGCGCTGCATGGGGTTGTTGTGACCCAAGTGCAGGGCCCGGTGGCTTTATTTTACTGTTTCTCTGAGAGACTTTGCAGTCCTTGGGGTAGTTTCTCCACCCCAGATATCTTGGGAGGGCATAAACTGTAGAACATCAACAATTGTTATGCTTTTCCTGGGTGTGTGGGCTGAAAACAGGAAGGGTCTGTGTAGGCCAAAATCAATGTATGAGTGCTTCTAGTATGTCAGTGGTAGCTAACCATACATCTCTTCTTGTGCTGGATTACATGACGCAAGTCAAGTATTGGCAATGAGCAGAAGAGAAGAGGCTATCTGACAGTCCTTCTGGAGGAAGTAAGGTACTAAGGATCAGGGAAAGGGGCAGTGGAAGTGATGGAGGTAACGTCAGCTCTTCTGAGGGGGCATGTTAACTTGTAATTCAGAAAACCAGTGGTAATTTTAGATGCTTAGAAGCTGTCGGGTGGCTGTGTTTCAGATGGGACCCAGTCAGCTTCTGCTGTGTATGTCTTCCTTAGACATTGCATGCTTTGGACGTGCATTTTGTCATTGCTATCCAGGCCTCGGTCATGGGATGTGAATTACTGTACCCAGGCTATTCAGAGACTAAAACCGGTACAGAATGCTGTGGTATGTCTGTGCTATCTTAGTTTATAGGAATATATGCTGTAATTGTAAAAGTGTGATCTTCAACTACAAAACCTGCAGAATTTGCCTTCTTCTACTCCTTAACTAATCAAGATAAAAGGTAAGTTACAGGAAAAGGAATGTTTGTGTGGAGATTACCTATTCTGCTGCTGGGGAAGGAGCTGATTTCATGCAGTAGCACTTGATGTGACAAAAATTTCAGAGCATTTTGCAAAGGTCAAGACCTTAAGAACAGATCCATAGTATAATTTGTGTGGCTAGAGAAACCTGTCTGGCAGGAGGTAGTAGCAATGCTACCTTAGGAAAAACTGATTTTTGTAGAGATTAACATTTCTTCCAGTCATTACTGGATGATAAGACAAAGCTTGTCCTTGGAGTGGTAAAACTGTCAGCTCAAGATGCTCTGTGTAGTGTAAATACGTCTCTCCCCATGGAAACACTTGTGTATGTGTATGTTTTCTCCCTTCTAGTTTATTTTTGTCAGTGAAAGTTTGTATCAGGAAAAAGATCTAAACTGCAGTGTCAAGAAAAGAACAGTGATTTCTTGGTAAAGAAGAAAATGCTCATGCTTGTATGGTTGTGCTTTGTACTTTATTCCTGGTATAAGCTTTAGCCTTCCTCTAGATGATCTTTAAAGCAGATTTTTTTTTTTTCTTTTCCTGTCTATAATTTTAAAATTATTGTCCTACTTGTGACTTACTGAGAATGCCTTCCATTGTAAATAAGAGAATAAAAGTCTGGGGATGCTACTACTATCTACAAAGTACCTTTATGGAAGACAGAAGTAAGGTGGGAGGCAAAGCTGCCCATCTTGTCTGGGGCTTCTTCTGAAGTTTCTCCCAGTTTTCATTCTAAGCAGTTCTCTTCAGTCCATGTCTTTATCCCGAGCTGTACAGTAGTGCTCTTTAGGGCTCTTCAGATTTAGCAGAGCAAAGTGCTTATATACAACTGTACTCCAACAGTGTGAATGCCACTGAGAGTGTCCCCCTGGTGTTTCCCTTGGGCTTGCTGCAGGTTTTTGGAGGCATGTAGGCAACAGGAGACCATAAGGACTTAGAGTGTGGTCCATGGTGGCTTATTCTGTACCACTGAAGTTGACAGGTCTTCCCCATCGACTGCTTTCTGTGTGTTTGTGCACATTTGTGTGTATGAGAGAAAGATACCTTACTAGGTATTTACAATTGTTTTGTCTTAGTCTACTGACCCAAAACCTCTATCTGGGAAGCTTAGAAGGAAGGCAAAAAAAAGGTTTATTCTGCTTTAAGCCTGAAAGAATACATGGATTTTTCAAAGTACAGAGCAGTCCAGGGTTTCTCTAAAGCATGTGCCAAACTTCTAGATCAATACCTTGATCTATTTTGTGGTCTCCCAAGAGATGAGCCTTCATACACAAACAAATGATGAGATCACATGTAAGGCCACATCCGCTTGTTGCCCAAGGGCCAAACCTCCTGGGTATTTTTCTCTAAGAAACAGCCACCAGAATTTCTTTTAATACACAATCATCGTCTTACGTTCTACAATGTGCTGTATTCAATATGTATTTTTCTTTCACCTTGTGGCTTGGGTTTAGCAGTTTAACAGCAGTTGCTATGGAAGAGTTAGCCATGTTTATTGGGTCATGACAAACGGCAACAGCTGAAAGACAAATACGGTATTCAGTTTTAAGTATAAGGTGGGCTCTGAGCCAGAGATCAGCAGCTTCAGAATGTAGCTAGCCACAAAGCTGGATCCTAGGGTCCTGACGCACATGATAGTTATTCAGGCGTAATGCTTAAATTTAGCTTATACTTTAAGTATTTTCCTCCTTATTTCTTTCTGCTTGTTAAAAGGACACTGTCAGCTTGTCCACGGCCATGAATTAGTTTCTTAACAGCAAAAGGAAATACTGAATGGAAGTAAATAATTATGCATTGGATTTTTTGCTTGCTTTTGTTCAGTGAAGGTAGGAATAAGTGCACAGGTTTGCGAAAACGTTTGCAAAAGCGGGCAGTATTGTGAGAAAGGATACAACTGCAGCAGGGGCAAAACCAGCAGAAACTTAACTAGGACAAACTTCTCAGTTTTATCAACGTGGATCTGAAATGGTTAATGTGAAAACTATTAGGTATGTATATACACAACAGTCTTAAAACTGCTATTCTTACATCCACTATTGCTCTGCTCCAGCATGCGGGGAGTTAATATGATTCACACCATAGCTGGGAACTTCTGCTCTTGAAGTTTTCTGGTACTGTAGAAATCCAGGCCAGAATTTGCGTGTGATCTCTCCGTGGCTTTTCAAAGGATAATCCTCTCTTTGTGATGTGAAGACAGGTAAATCAGGGTATGTATAGCTGGTGCTTTGAAATGAGAGTGAACCTCTCCTAACAAAAATCTTTCTGGAAATGAAGATCTGGAAACTGTCTTGCTTTACGATCTGCCCCCTGCCTCCCTGGGGAAAAAAAACAAAAAACAAAAAAACAAACAAACAAAAAAAAACCCAAAAAAACCCAAACCAAAACAAAAAAAACACAAAAAAAACCCCACAAAAAAACCCCAACCAAACAAAAAAACCCTGATAATAAACAAACATTCAGAAATGCAAAAAAAGACTCCCTGAAGGTTGTTTTTCTCTTGCCTGTCCATTGCATTTTAGCAATTTCTGTTTTGCACTTCCTGGAGCCTAAAAGTAACTTGCCAAAGTCTCCGCAGGTAAGGGAATGTCAGGATGTTTAAAGTCAAGACCTTCTAACCATACGCCAGTCGTGCTGTGGGAGCTGTTGGCCAGCATACATTTTATGCCCTGATGCAGGAGACCTTCCATCTTTGGAAGTTCTGGATTTTAAGTAACGATGACCAAGATGCCACTGGTAATGCTTTTGGTAGACCTCTGGATAAAAGCTGCTGGTAATGCTTTTGGTAGACCTCTGGGTAGACCTAGAGCTTGAATGGGATAAAGCAGAATTGCAGTATTTTGCAGTTGTAAAATGTTTCTTACTTCCATGGCTGGCTGCCTTTCCTTCAATAGTCCTCTTGCCTCTGGGGCTGATGGGAAGAGTGGTAGAACAGGAGGGAAAAGAAGGATGGGTCGCCCTTCAGGGCGGGCAGTAAGAGGCCCATACAGCCTGGAGAATTTCAGAAATAGCTTGACTTCTGCTGAGCTTGCCATAGCAGTTTGTGTCTTCCCCCGTTGATCTTGCTCTTGTCTCCTCCCAACCTGGCCTGACCTGAACAGTTGCCTTGCTAAGGCTTTCCTGGGGAGGTGTCACTCGTGGAGAGGACAGAGTGCGTGTGGTGAAGGAAGAAGGTTGACAAGGCTGGCTCTATGACATAGGCCAAGTGTCCTGTGTCCGGGGCCTGAAACAGCTCTCCCTGGTCTCCTCTGCCTCTGATGTCCCAAATGGACTGCTCTTTCTCCACCAGTAATCACCCTGCCTCTCTGGTTTTTGGGTGTGGTGTGTTTGTTTTTTGGTTTTTGTTTGTTTTTATTTTTTTTTGGGGGGGGGGGGGGGGGGGGATGGGTGGAGTTTGGAAGACGAACTTAACCCATATTTCTGAAACATTTGCTGTTTCTGTATCTGAGATACAGGATGTGCCCATGACTGTACGTCTGTAAGTGACAATTTATTTTAATCTAGTGATTTGCCCCCCACCCCCTCACCCCGTATTAAAGCCATGGGTAAGACCTTAAAGGACCGGGACCCTCTTAGCATGAGTGCTGGACAAATAAGCTGCGAGGGCTGATTCCGGTCTCGAAGCCTGCGCTGTGTATGACCACGCAATGAAACAGATAAACAAAGGACGAGTGTGTTGCAAAAAATGAAGAGGGTTTGGACAGTAGGCAGTAGTTTCAGGACACTACATTTATCAGTGATCTGTGCTACCGAAAAGTCAGTTTTCTGTAACAGCTTGAAACCCAGCAGTTCTGTAATTAAAACTACGACGATCAGAAATCATTATTCGATGCTGATGTGGGTTTGGGCCAACTTCTTTTTCTGACCGCTCTTCTTTAGAGCTCCTTTTGCCTTAAATGGTAGGTACAAAAATTTTGTACCCCTCTATAGCAGTCTGCTTGCTTCAGAACATAGCTATGGATCGGTGGCTAGCAAGAAGGGTTTTTTTTGTGCGTCCTGGATCTTTCCCTGTGGTCTTGATGGCATAGGCTTCCATCCTTTCTGCTTGAGATTGTGTGTAGTGCTGCTTTGTGCCTCGGAGTTGGCTGCGGCAGCAGATGAAGCAAATCTATAAATAGTTTTTAGAGCTTTTCTGTGGCATGTAAGTATTGCCCTCTACTACCTCAGGCGTACTGGACACATTCATTTGTCCGCTTTTATGGTTTAAGGAGGGAGGGGTTGATTCTCACCTGTTCAAATATTTCCAGTTACATGTGAAGAAACTCCCTATCTATAACAGATGAATCTATGGTAGTGTAAGAAAAGCCTTTAGCGGGTCTTAAGCCAGCCAGTATTTGTACATGTTTCACATTACAGCTTGGAGCGTTAACCCGGAGAAGCACGAGTTGGGTCACTGCATGCTCGGGGTTTATCTAGCAAATCACAGGGACAGAAGCAGTGCGATGACCCGCTCGGAACGACATGTTCAGGCTCTACAGTGTTCCCTGTCTGCGGGGCTGGTTTCGGTCGTACGCTTAATTCTGCGGCGAGGAAAAAAAATGTTGATGCAAACGACTGAAGGTTTGATTATTATTTTAATCCGACCGTCCATTTCCTTGGTTCTTAAGTGGCACTTGTGGAAAGTCTTGAAATTAAAATAAAATGGAAGCACTTTATGTAAGGCAGCCAAAAAGGTCTTAAAGGACCAGATCCTTTAAGATATTTAAATAGCACACTACTGTTCAAATCAGTTTGAGCTGGAGCTAGGCACCTGAAGTGGACCCACGTGAATACAGGACCCTCCCTCGCAAAGGGAAACAGTGGCTTGAGACAGACAAGCGTATGTCCTCCTTTTTGGAGGGCAGTATCAAGAGTCACTGTGTGTAACTCTGTGGTAATTCTTCAGTGGTAGAAGTAATTAATTACATTATTCTTGGGGTGTTTTTTGAAGCGGTTTTCTGATTTCTCTGATGGATGGAAAATGTAGGAGGATTACTTTGCTATGCACGTATGTGGGTGATGAAATAGCGGCTTCCAAGTTTGTTATTTGTGTTGGCAGCAAGAAACATAAATTGTTGAGATGTGAGTATCTGTACTGAGGATGAACCTAGCAACGTGTTTCTCGTTGTCAGTCAACACTTCCACCCCCCCCTCCCCTTATGGTGTCACTTGTGATGTAATGCCATTCTGCTGAAGTGGAACCCCCTGTGCACCCGATCTGTAATTAGATGTGACATCACTATACAAAGGCTGCCCAAAAAATTGCTATGGGATAGATATTATAGGCATTAGAGCTATTTTAGCAAGAATGCTTTCTGTTTTCCGGTAAGATAAAATAGTCTGTTAATACAGAACTTTGCTCCTTCTCTATGGGTCTTGAAGAAACAGAAGTTAAATACTAGAAGACATAATTCTGTAATGCTTTATATATGGGACTCGCGTGATGCAAACGAACCAGGAGCTGGGAGTTTTGGGTGCAGGTGCACAGCATCACCAACCATCAGGATTACACTAAAAATTGTACCTGCAGGATTGTTCAGGCCCTTCCCTGGTTCCATCACCTCGTATTGACCTAGAAACTTCTGTTACTCTTTTTGTGTTTCAGAGGTGACACGAAATACATGAATGAGAGCCGATATGTCACCGGTATCACCTTCTTTGGCCTAAATACTATCTGGCTCAGGGGAGTGCCAGCAGGAATCCATTCATTCTTTTATTTCCTTTCCAGTGGATTTCTGTCATATTCCGCATAGATATATGTAAACGTATTTTTAATTTCAAATGAATGTGACTTCACTATATTGATGGGAATAAGAGATTCTATTTGGCAATTTTTAGCTAGGACTTAGGAACTTAAACCTATCTGGCCATTAGGGTGGTGATAAAAGTAAAATGGCATTTTTTGCATCCAGTCAAATAAATAGCGTATTGTGGATTGATTGCCTGTAGAGTTGCAGAAGAAAGCCTTGAATTCATCTTCCCTGCTTACTGCGTATTGATGAGGTACCAGTTTCTACGGGTTGGTCTGGCAAGTTCCTGCTCTGTAAAATGGGTGTCTCGGTCTGATTGATATTTGTTGGATGTAGCAAGGGGTTCTGCTGCATAAACATGTTTAAAAATTGAATTTTTGGCCCTTTCAATGTGCTTATGCAACTTTGGAGCCATATATGATTTGACTTCAAGTGAACTTGCCAGTGAGATCCTAGAAAAAGGAACTATCTGCTGTGCTGTGTAGTGGGAGCAGTTAAAGAAGCAGTTTCTGGTCTTTGCCTGCACGCCTACTTTTCAATGGAATAAAACCAACTCCAACTAGACTGCACTCATACTTTTCAATATAATAAAATCAACCCAAACCGGACATTCGCTTGCTTCAGTGCTTCCCTCTTGTGCAATTTTCTTTTTTAAGATAACATAGACACTGTATTCCCAATACCGTGGGATCTCTTGACTTCAGTGGAGTTTGCCGTTAACTGGAGCAAAGGCAGGGTCTCGCCACGTAACTATAAATGCTGTAAGGGAATATTCTTAGCAATGACCTAAGCTCCTTCTAGAGCTACTGACTTCATGTTTCCAGCTGCCCATTGGCTCGTGCGCTGCTTTTTCAAATGCACAGGAAGCACCTCGTGTTCCTGCCCGGGGTCTGGGCATCAGCATTTAAAAGGCAACGAGTAAATACCGGGCATCGCAGGATGACGACGTGCTTTGCTTTGGCGCGGGTGACAGAATGTTAAACCTGCTGGGGTGACCCTGCGCTGGGCTTGGCATATAGATCGTTGCCCTGAACTCCTTGTGCATCGGCGTCCCTGGCTTGTCGGTGTCTTGTGGGTTTTCTTGGTTTGGGAGGCCGCTGCCTCGGCAGCGAAGGCAGGGCTTGCTGCAGGGCAGGCAGCGGGATCTGTTGGTTTTTTAGGGACACTCTTACCTAGTCATCTGTAACGTAGCGCAACTCTGCAACAAGCTTGATTTCACGTGGACCGATGCAGACTTTTCTTAGCCTGCTAACACAGCTGCCACTTCACAGCTTTAAAAGAAAACCCTAACAGAAAGCAAGATGTATGCTACATATCTGGACAAGATAAAGGGAATTTGGTTTGATACATCATTTTCTAGAAAAAAATCTGTGAATATCTGAGGCTTTTAATTAATTTGTTCTGGTCTCTTCCTAGATATTAAACTGTCTGGCCTCTAATTCCCCAGGTCTCTTTTCCTCTGGCCTTAAGGACAAGGCACTGCCCAGTCCTGTGGGCTCTCCTTCATGAATGTATAGGGAGTCTACGAGGTTTATACAAGGAAGCTCAAAAAAATCCTTCAGACTGCTCCTTAAATAGTGCAGGTGGGATTTCAGCAGACTTAGCTGATTTGAATATATTTGGTTTACCTGGCTATACTTTTAATATTTCTCTACATTGTGACTAAAACATGAACACTACAGTTCTTCCTGAAGTGCCAACGACTTGCTGTTATTACAATGGCCTATCTTTTCCCTTTTTTTCATCCCCTTTGCAATTAGCAAAGAGGATTCTATTTCACATTATTTTTTTATATTAGTGAGACTACACCAACCAGTTGATGTTATTACGCTAGCTTTTACAGGAAAAGGCTATTAAAGCACAGCACTGCTTCCTCCTTATAGGCGTGTGGCACAAAGCGCTTCAGTGATGTCCCAGATCCCACGCTGGGTCACCCAGCAAACAGAAAGGACAAAGCACACAACGTTTGATTGTAGTATGGTTATAATAATACTGGACAAGGGGTAACGGTTCTAAACTGTAAGAAGGGAGATTTAGATTAGATATTAGGAAGAAATTCTTTACTCTGAGGGTGGTGAGGCACTGGCCCAGGTTGCCCAGGGAGGCTGTGGCTGCCCCGTCCCTGGAGGTGTTCAAGGCCAGGTTGGATGGGGCTTGGAGCAACCTGGTCTAGTGGGAGGTGTCCCTGCCCATGGCAGGGGGGTTGGAACTGGGTGATCTTTGAGGTCCCTTCCAACCCAAACCATTCTATGATTCTGTGGTTACAGGGCTGTAAGAGGAGATGCATGCGGTGGGTTTAAGCTAACTTAGCAAAGGAAGGGCACATTTACCTGGGTGGTAATAGTGCTGACTAAATTAGGGCTTGTCCAAATCGAGAGCACTCCCAGTGCCGACACCATTTACACTGACGAAGGAGTTTATCTGCTGGAGTTTTAACAGCAGGCCCTGGTCTGAAAACATTAACTGTGTTTCCAGGAAGGTTAAGCTACATACTCGTGTATTTATTTAGGCGTGTCACTTGTTTTGCATTTTCCAGACATTTAAGATATCAGTATGGGATAATTCAGTTTTGTAGGCAGAGTCCCAAGTGTAAGATGCTTCCCAAAAATCTGTATTTTCCTTAAATCTTGCTTCTACGCTGTCACTTTACAGAGTTCTTGTTTTGCTTTTGTTGAAGGATTAGGGTTTACCTGATTAGGGATTACCTGGCAAATACCTTTGCACGTTTTACCTTTGTGTGTCTGGAGTGAAGGGGGGCTCTGGAAACAGAAAAACTATCTCAGATTAGCACAGTCCATGCAGAAACTCCATGACGTTGCTTCTGCATTCAAGCTTTTTAGGGATGACACTGAAGAGGACCAAGCGAGAGCAGTGTGGGCAATGCTACTTGCCCACATATATAACCGGTGTACGCCTGGCGGTGGGAAAAAAATCCCTGTACAAGGCAAAACCATTTGCATATAAGCTTGAAGAGTTAAGCGCTGTGCAACACTTAAGTCATACGTTACGTGTATTTTAAGAAATGATGGGGGAAACAGTTGTGTACTCCAAGCAAAATTTATTAGAAGTCTATTCAAGAAAAAAAACCACAGAGACCTTTTGCTTGTAGGAATTCAAAGTCGGTTACCTGAAAGCCAGGTATGAAAAACCTGTATTTTTCTAAAATCAGATACAGAGTAGAAACAGTACTTTTTAAATATCACAGGCAACAGATATTTAAGTCTTCAATCATAAATGGCATCAAAGATAGGTATTAATCTCACAGCAAAGCTGCATGCAGATCTAGTTTAAAATTGAAAGCCTTTGAATATAAAGCTTTTGCCATGAAATCTGCAATAATAAAGGTATGCTGCACAAAGATGTTTCTTTACCTTTGTCTTAATGACATTTCTCAGTAATAAAGACATATGTACATTTAGATTTGGCTGGTAAACCATATTTTAATTAATAAAATCTTGCATAAAATGCTATCTTACAGAATTGCACTATCCAGATGTGCTTATGGTAAATAGAGCAAGAAAAGAAAAATGCATTGAAATGTTCTGTATGTGAAGAGGGCAAAGATCAAATAAGGAACTTAATTTTTTAAAAATCAACAATCAAATGGCTCTGTACAAAAAAGCAAACTTATGTACAAAATGCTACAGAGACTACATACATTTTGATAATTTCAATCCTTTACCCATGAGAAATGCAGTAGAAGCTTTTGCCATCTATAAGGTGCTGAAGAAACCAAATCTGAATTTTTATTTTTATAAAGCCATAGTCATTATCATCCTGTGCCTTAATTTCATTTGCTATTTATGCTTACCTTTGCTTATGGAAAACGTATGTTTTCAAATACTTGTTTCATTCAGGAAAAAACAACCCACCTCTAAAATGTATCAGGTTTTTAATACTTGTGACTTTTTTTTTCCTGTACTAAATTCCTAAAAAGAATGTGTAACTCAGGTTTTGTTAACATACATATGTGTGTATATATATATATATATAGTGAAGTAAATCAGTACATGATACTTGTGAATATTTTTTTCCGGTGGCTATGTTAGGAAAAAAAAAACCCCAACCAACCAACAACCCTTTGCACTAACACTGTTTACTTCCTGCTTCTTAACGTTCCTGATACGTAAAAACCACTAACCTCTCAAATTTCATGTCGCTTACTATTACAACTCTTTGATTACAACCATTTAAGGTCAGACATCAGTAGCAGATTATTATTGTCTGTCTCTTCATTAAATCCTCTTTCCTGAGGTTTTATGCCTCTTTGCACTTCTTACCTTTTAACGGAAAACACTACAGCTTTATTAGGGGAAAAAAGAAAGAAGGTTTAGCCGATACCATTGCACCCCTTCAGAACACTTGCAGTTCTTCCATTGTTTTTCACTACGCTTGCTTGAGATTTTACAATCACTGTGCATATGTTACACCAGACAAGTGCAGGCAAAAAATCTACATTATAATTTGTCATACATTGTAAACCAGTACAATAGGCAAACCTGTGATACGGCAAAGTGAAAGCAACAAATGCTGCCAAGCTAATAAGAATGTGGAAACTCAAACAAATTTTTTTTTTTTTTTTTAAATAGCAAACAGCAACTTCCCCCTGTATTACACGCATGCTGAAAAAATCCCATCAGACCTCATGATAGTACCACAAATGTCCAAACCAAGAACACCTTCTCCCCCTTCCCGCCCCCTCATGGCAATTCATCTGTGTACCTGGCATCAGGCTTCTCCTATATCGGGCTTTTTCCTATATCCTTCATATTTTCCTATGAAAAGACTTTAAAGCGGGGAATATTTAAATGTCGAAACGGTTCCTCTTGTTTCAGAAGAGCTCAGTTATTCACACCGTGGTCGTTGCTGTAATACTGCTGGGACGGTTGGGCGGATGGGATGGGATGAGGATGAACGAGACGGCCTCCGTTTGAGACTGCAAGCAAGAAAACAGAAGGCCGGCGTAGCATGTTTTCTAGCAGCTTTATGCAGATGTGTCGCAGAGATGCAGCATAAATAAGTAGGAAAAAAAAATAAAAATTCACAGCCTCTTGACATAGTTTCCAGGGAAAGTACCAAAGAATTTGGTTCTTCTCGAGGTTCCTGAAATTAGAAGCAATAGATGAAAGATGGGAATAACAACAGGAAATCGCTATGTAAGCATGGCCTTTAAATTTTTATGTTTAATACTGCACAAACAGAAATATCTACAGTTCTTTATAACGTAACTTGAAAAAGTTATTTTGCGTTTCATTTGTGAGTTGTGGATTTTAGCAAATTATAATTAAAACTTTGACTTGATACGTAGAAATAATTTAATGGCGACAACATCAAGTCTGTTTAAGTAATCTGAATTTTTGAACTGCTGAGGACTAGTCAGATGATTAAGTTAGCTGCTGCTGCGTGAGGGTTTATGGAATGATTCAGCCGCCTTATCTAGGCCCAGCTATGAAATCTCCGTTTGTTCAGTAGCACTTGGTTCTCACAAGCAGTCAATTCTGTAGATGTATTCACGCAAGTTTTATGTTACCTGGTCTTTATGAAGAGAGCCGTAATACACGGTCCATTTTGCGTCACATGAGAATGACACCAGTGCTGTACCACAAACTGGAGGCACATGTCAATTTGTGGCCATCAATTCCGAAAGACACAAGTGAAAACTCAGCCGCTAATTTCAGTGGATTTTGGTTGGGATTTCTCCTGATAAAGCCAGGTTCAGATTGATTGCACTGAATACTAAAAATTAATTTGTTTAAAAGACACCAAGCAAAGAGGGCAGCAAAGGTTGGGGGGGGAGGGAGAAAAAAGCAACCAAATTAAAACATACCCACAAACCATCCATCATCACATTTTTCCATCACATCAATGACATCTCCCTCTCTGAGCTCCAATTCATCTTCGTTCCTAGGAGTATAGTTATATAGAGCCTGAAACCTTAAATAGGACAAATGATGCATTTTAAAAAGAAGTAAGAGTTCTTTGCACCTTTGCTGAAGTAAAGGAGCTGGTTTACACATGAACTAATAAATAACACTTCTTGCAAATATAGGGGAAAAGGGTTTGTTTTGCCTGGTGGACTTCAGGGCTAGGTACCTATTATAGTAAATAAATAAAACTTTATTGGAAAGGTGACTCATTGGACACTACAGACTGGGGACTCAAGGCAAGCCTGATGGCTCCTCAGCCAGTTGCTTTGAACATAGAATTCTAGTATTATTTATTTTTCGCGTTATTTTATAGTTGAATCACCAGAACAGAGGACTTCTAGAGGGCAGTCTGTAGATGCGCTAGCCCCTTAACCCCCCTCTCTGTGATCAGCACCTAAAGCTGCAGCTCTGCCTTTAAGCTCCAGCCTACGCATCCTCGGCCCCGGCACAGCAAAGTGCCGCACAACATCAGCGTAAGACTTGGCGCTCTAGGAGCTCGGCTTGTAAAAGAGGTGCCTGACTCTGTGGGGAAGGTGGAGAGCAATTGCTATTTGGAAACGTACTGCCGTAACCCCTTCCCTGGTTAAAACTGCCCGAGATATATATATCTATAGATAGATAGATATAGATATATAAAAATATGTATTTTTATTTTTATTATTATTTTATAGATACACATTTATATAAATTTATTTATTTTTGTTATTATTTTTATATATTCACATTTATTTTTTATTATTATTTTATACATATATTTAAAAAATATCTCTGAGAGTGAGGGAGAAGCTTGAATCAAATCAGGGGACAGAAAGATGTCAACTCAAGCTGTATTCAGACACCGACTTGTAGCTCCACCCTGGCCAGGGGCTGCAGATTGAAGGATGAGAGGTGGATAAATGGAAAGAGGTATGAGATCACTACGTTTATTATCTTTCATTCCTTCTCAGCTTTTAATTGAGTTTCTCGGAATTGAAAGAATGGCACTAAACTCTGAATGGGGGGAACTGAAGGTGCTTGGGCTGACGGCCCACGGGAAGATTACTGCAAAAGCCCACGAGTCCTGCAGACTCAGGATGTGCCTTTTTTTCGCCCCATCTGTGCCCCAGCTATGACTGACTGCGTGTAAAGGAGCGGGGTACAACTGCAGAAATTGCAGAAAGGAAACAGTTTTAATTTCAAAATATTGAAACAAAACATGATCATGTCCATTTTTCCCTCTTAACAACAGCTCGCTGACTTTAAAACCTTAATGCCATTACGATTCCCCCAATAAAACCAAAATAAACCAAAAATACTGAATATTTCCATTAGCTCTGTATCATTCTGGCAAAGTTTTCATGGCTTAAATGAGATGTTTATTTCAGTAAAAAATTCCTGCTCCTGAAAGTCCCATTTGAAAATCCTATATACAGAGTGGTGCTATGCTTAGTGCAATGATGGGCTTGAGTAAACCACACTTATTTTTCACATTGCTGATTTGGAGGAAAAAAAGACACCGTTTCAAGAAAAAAAATGATTTTAACTTAATTTCTCATGACTGGCAGTTCTCTCTCCAAATCTGAAAAGTCTAATTTCATATTTAAATCACGCTAACAAAATGGAACGGGACTGGTTATTTAAGCAATTATCTCTGGTAATTTGTGTAGCAGGAGTAAGAACAATCTGTGCAAAAAATTAAATGGCGGTAACATTTTCTGTCATGCTCATCATTATTCCAGGAAAGCAGAGCTATGATGATATTCCAAAACTGATTAAATGCAGCTTCCAAAAGTACAGGAGTTGCAGATGTAATGTGTCATGAATCGGATTCAAGCCAATAACTTATTCAAATACAGTTAACAAGAACTTCCCAATTAGCACTCTTTGTACTTTAGAAATGTAACCTTAGTGATTCCTAGATAATCCAGTTTAACAACTCCTTTGTAGAATTTTATTCTCCCTTTGCTAATCTAAGCATTTCTTAAAGATATAAATATATATTATATATAAAAATATTCTACTACCACTTACAAGACTAACAGAATACACATTCAAAACAAAGAACTGTTGATTGGCAATTTACATATATTTCTGGTTTTAATTTTAGGAATAAGTAACTTTAGTCATGAATTACTTAAATGATACTGAACAAAATACTTAAATAATTATTGCTTACAAAACAGAGTTAGATGCTTCAGTATGCTCAACAATACCCACAGGAGCTTGTGGTTTTAGTGAGACTGAAACCAAAATGTCCAATTTTCATTATCTATGATCTATGGTATACTTATTTGGTAACTTTTTTGCCCCTCTCTTCTCTTTTGCCATTTCTTCAAGTGACTAACAGGTCAATCTGTAAATATTTTTAGACGCTAAGCCTCAGTTACGTTTAGGAGAATTCATCTAATAGGGCATACTCCAAAGTGCTCTGATATTAGAGGAAGAACGGCTACTGGTGTCAGTGGTCACTGAAGTAGGACCCGAGGGCGAGACTGGGGGGTGGGGGGACACAAAAAAGAAAAAAAACCCAAAAACCCAAAAGAATCCTGCACTGAACTTGCATTTTAACAGTCAGCACTGAAATAGCCTTACTTGTTTTATCCCAAGTGCATACAGTGCCTGTAAAAATAAGACTTGAGCTCTAGGTTCTTCTCCAGTTTTCAGAAAGGCTTTCTTGTACCTAATTTTTAAATTGGACATGTAAATTACACCAAAAAGTGTGAGCCTGTGTTCCTGTGATCAACATTATCAAGTTTTGGGTTTTTTTCTCTCTATTCACATTCAGAACTCTTTCTGAATAATTTGTCAAGTCAGTAAAGCAGATGAGTTGAATCAATGTTAAATCTGTAATTGGCATTCTGCTGAGATGTAAAAATGGAGAGAATAAAAAAAAGTCAAACTTTATTTTTACAAAATTATTATCCCTTTTAAGTATAAATGATGGAGAGCTGTAAGTTGGCACATCTGTCTGAATTTGCTGTAAATTAAACAACTAAGGCTTTGCCCTCTGGGACTTTCTTGGATATGTTCCTACATCATGCGGATATCTATAAATTTCTGAAATCTCTTCATAATTGTGCTTGGCAGGTTAACAAATTATTTGACGATGGGCTGGCGATTGCTTAAACGCTAGGTTTTGGTGTAGTAGACAAGAAGCATACTTACGGTTCCCCCCCACTGTGTATGTTTTCATGAGCAAGCACGGGGCGCTGTGGCTGAAATGAAATGATTTGAAATGTAATAAAGATTTATAGTCTGAGATCCAAATAGTTGGATAGGGGCATGGTAGAGAGTTGCTTAGGAGTTCATGTTCTACCTTGTGTAAAACAACACCCCGCCTGCCTCCCCTTCCCCCCCCTCCCTCCCCACCAAACTCGCAGTAAATTCTTAACAGAAGCAACAGAATTGTGGCAGGTTTAAAGATCTGATTTTTGGAGGACATAATAAAAACTAAACCAAAGCCGTGAACTTTATCAACAGTCCATTCTATTTATAGCGAAGTAGAAAGTTGGAACAGAACCCTGCTGCCTCTTCACTGTGAAACAGAAATAGCATTAGAAAAATCAGATGCAAGTAATGAACATCATACATTCCTTGGGTGAGGTATATTTTTAGATAAGCAGAAATAAAATCGCCTATACGTAATGGCAGAATTTGGAATATTCATAGACAAACAACATACCACTTTACATTACACACACACAGAGTACTAACTTGGCAGGCATAACATGCTATGCTTTAATTAATTCTGTTTCATCTCAAGGAGGAGCACAAAGCCATGCAGGCTGCTGGGAGGCAAAGAGTAGAAAGAATTTTGGAAAAAAATGCATGTAATTGTGTGAAAATAACAACACTTGTACTTCAGACTAAAAAGTAGTTTGTATTTCCAGTGCAAAGCTTTATGAAAGGAACTATTTTCCTTCTTAATGGAGCATTACCCACCACTAATATACAACAAAACTGGACGCAATGGAAATTATAAATATTAACCTCCTACAGAAACCATATCCTGCTTAGAAAGACATTGACTTCTACCGATTAGAATCTGGCTGGGGCCAGAAACAGCGCAGGAGCTGCTGCTTGGGAGAGCTCTTGATGTGAGCAGTGATCGTGTTCTCCGTAGACTGAGGACGCCCTGTGGTCGTGCTGTAGAGACTGACAGGCTGCTACAGGGCTGGGAACCGTATCTGTTTTGGGAGTGTGGGTGTCAAACGCAGCTCATAGCACTTTCTTTCATGAATTGAGTAAACTGCAACCTGATCTTGAAGCCATGGGATTTGTCTTATTGCTCCATGGTTCTCTCTTTCCCAGGTTTGGCTATTGCAGTTCATCTTGTTTCAGTTTACTCTTGAAGATGATGCAGTCTTCTGTGACAGAAGGCTGTGGCAAACTACCCACAGCCTGATGATATCAACGGAATGTTAAAACATGCTACATTTTTGGTTTTTTTTTCCTCCACCCCCCCCCGCCCCAACATCTCCAGATGAAATTGAAGTAGTTAAATTTCTTTTCATCATGTTTGTATCCGTACATGCAGAAAATACTGTGAACGTTTGCTGTGAACTTAATTTTTACAGTCTGTAGAGTATAATTTTAAAAAGGTGCCTAAAGATGCAGGCAGGCAGACTATACAACTTTTATTCATATTAATGACAGCTAGGTGGGAAAGAGGTTTTCAAAGTCCAAAAAAAATTTGTTTATGCTCTTTGACTCTCTTCTCTCCCTCACTTAACCCTCCTCTGCCAGTGCCGTAGAAAGACAGGTAATTTTTACTGAAGAATCCAACAATAAAGATTGCAAATTAGACATTTCAGTTCTCAGTAAACCCCCTTCAACAGTTGGCTTGTCAAGCAAGAAGAGAATATTCCACTGGGCAGATTACTTGGTATTTGGATTGGAATCTGACCTTATTCTCTGCTAATCTTTCATCGGGTCCGTAACTGAGCTGAATGCCAAAGATAGTCAGAGATGCAAGAAAACTCAACCGACGTTAAGGACTTCTCTTGCAAACAATAAAAGTCAATGTCCTGAATAATACTACAAATGATTTAACGCTTTGAACATATACCAAGACAGGAAGAAATAAGGTAGGTCAGTATTATCTTTTTTTTCTGTATCTGCTTCAACGCTTTAAAATGTTTTATTGCCAGTTAACTACTGTAGAAACAGATGATAGAAAATTGAGGTGAGTGAAGATTTTCAACTCTGTGTTAGTGCTACAGAGAAAACGTTGATGGACATAGGATCTGGGAAAACTGGGGTGAAGTAATCTGTGCTGTGTCTGAACAGGGGGCCTTGGAGCTCGCTCTCTATCTGAATGCATTTCTCATTAGTACCCCAGCTGATCACAGAATCACCAGGGTTGGAAGGGACCTCTGGAGATCATCTAGTCCAACCCCCCTGCCAGAGCAGGGTCACCTACAGCAGGTTGCACAGGATGGTGTCCAGGTGGGTTTGGAATGTCTCCACAGTCGGAGACTCCACCACCTCTCTGGGCAGCCTCTTCCAGTGCTCTGCCACCCTCAAAGGAAAGAAGTTCCTCCTCATGTTCAGATGGAACTTCCTATGTTCAAGTTTGTGCCCGTTACCTCTTGTCCTGTCACTGGGCACCACTGCAAAAAGACTGGTGCCATCCTCCCGGCACCCTCCCTTTAAGTATTTGTAAGCATTGATGAGATCCCCCCTCAGCCTTCTCTTCTCCAGACTAAAAAGACCCAAGTCCCTCAGCCTTTCCTCGTAAGAAAGATGTTCCAGTCCCCTAATCATCTTTGTAGCCCTCTGCTGTCCCCTCTCCAGCAGTTCCCTGTCCTTCTTGAACCGGAGAGCCCAGAACTGGACACAGATCTCCAGGTGCGGCATCACCAGGGCAGAGTAGAGGGGGAGGATAACCTCCTGTGACCTGCTTGCCACACTCCTCTTGATGCACTGACGATATCAAGAAGCTTTCTGCCTGTTTTCTTTCCCTAAGCCTCTCATTCCCACATTGGCTAGAATGGGGACCGTTGCACGGTCTGGCTAATTGTGCTCAAGAGAGATCATGAAATGCATCATCCTGTGGGTAGCTTTTGGTGCTTAGGATTTCTGGTCTCCAACAACGGCTCAGTTCACTACACTATCCTGTTTCCTGGGAAGAACTGTAGGGCCTAGTCCCAAAAACATTAAAAAGTGTGCAGTCAAGGCAGTGGTGCCAGTTGTACACCTGATTTCCATGCAGGATTGATATGCGCTTGCATATCATAGTTGTGTATAGTCCTAAACATGCAAATTAGGTGTACAATTTGTGCTCCTGTAGTTTTGGATTTAAAGACATAAATGCACTAAACATTGACCAATACAGTCCTCTCAATGTATTGATCACGTGTCATTTATTTGGAGTAACACACAAAATTAAAATAGGGCTTAATTCCTTTTTCATGGATCTTATTCCCAGTTGGACCTTCTTTGGAATGGTGTTGATCTGCTACTACAAGAATCCTGGCCTTCCTACGATTGAAATGTCTCTCTTTAGTAATGAAGAAAGCACTGTCCCTCGTACCTGGTAGCAAACAGAGGCCTGCCAAAAAGCCAAGACTTTGAAAAACTACAGAAACCTGCATATCTTAAATTAAAATTCAAATTTTAAAAAGGGAGCCACCAGAAAAACAGTAACATAAAATCAGCAGCGACAGCATGGAAACCAGTTCATCCCATTATCAGTTTTAAGAGCCAAATGTTAAGAAACCAATGCAAAGAGTAATTTAGTCCTAAACTGATAGTAAAACATGACCCATAAATTCTCATTCTCATAGAGTTTAGGTTGCGGGTATCTTTCATAATTTAGCTCACCTTTTTGAGTGAAACGCACGCAAACTCTAAACAACCTGACTTTACCGTTGTACTACAGATATGAAGGGAAAGGCTAAAGACTATGACAGTCTGGAATAACAGTGCCTGGATAAAGAGCACAGTACTGAGAGAGAACATAATATAGCAGCAACAAAACAGTTTGAAAAGAAGGACGTGGATTCAAAACCAAGAATTCAGCCTGTATACACGCAATGAAGAATAAATTTTTGACTCTTAGAAGCTGTAATTTTAATAAACTAGAAATGCTCTGAAACAGAGGAGTAATTTAGGAAAAAAACAGGCTAAACATAAAGAACCATGACCTCTTACATCTTGTAGCACTGGAAATACTATGCAGTACTGCAGAGATACAATACACTAATAGATTTATAAAACAAGTTTTGGCACACACAGACCTGTTGGCTTTATTCAGACATAGCACAGAAGCACAACAGGAAGAAAAGACGGCATACTGACAGCGCTGAGACACTTGGGCAAAAGCGAAATACTGAAAGACTGGACACTGGGCTCCTTTATCTACGGAAATGCTGTTCTTACACACTGGGCATCCAGTACCATACCCTGTGTGAATAGCTGGGACCTCGGAGAGGTGAGCTGCAGGATCTCTTAGTCATCACTGGGCTACGAGGAGGTTTACCCATAACAAATAGCTCTCTCTTTAAATTAGCCTAGAAAAACCACAAAAACTGTATCAAGGCAAGAGTTTAAAAACGAAGCATCGTGGGATTTTTGTTGCCTCATTCATACATGCAAACTGGACATGCTTTTCTTGATAAGAAAAAGCAACTATGTTACAGGTGCAAATAATGGTACTATTAGTATACGGCATTTTCATCGTTGCCACTGTACCTTTTTTTCCAAGGGTTTGCTGCTCTGGCACATGCCCTTACACATTACAGTTGTTAAAAGATGAATCACGCACAGCGTAGGCAGTTGGAGTAAGAACAGTTACTGCAAGTGTACCCACTTGAAGTAACTCAGTTAATAATACAGAAAAGCTCAACAGCACAGAGCAGAAATACTCTTAGAAATACCAATGACAAACATTGTAATTCCTTGCTGTTAAACAGAACACGGACCTTAAATCTGCATTTAGAAAGCAAGTAAATACTTGATGGAAAGTACTCCAATGAAAAATCCTTGTTTTGTTAACATCACTATAAATCAGCTAAATATTTGTCAGAATTCAGCTCTTAAGGGGTGTGTGTGCAGCAAATGTGAATTCTCAGGGGCTGGGGGAAAGCGAGAGGAGTGGAGTGCTGACATTGGAAACCTTTTCTTTGGTATTTGTGACTGTTTGCCAGTAGAATGTGGCAAGACAGAAGAGCAGCCCCCTCTTAGGAGCTAAAAGGGTGAATAACAAAAAAAAAAAAAAAAAAAAAAAAAAAAAAAAAAAAAAAAAAGATACAAGGGGAGGCCAAGGAGGCAGGAAATCATCAGCATTTCTCTTTGGAAACAGTTCTTCCACTGGAGGACACATCTATCCCACCAACATGGAGCAAAGTGACACTTCCCACCCATGGCTCCTTGCATTCTACTGCCCAAATCCCCAGTCATGCTTAGATTTGAGCCACATTCCAAATATATATATACACACATATACATATGTATGTATGTATTTTTACATCAACAAAATTTACCAAAGTAACAGTATACAGTTTCAAGAACTCTCTGAAGAACCTTGTGGTATTTGAGTCCTGGAAATGTCTCATGTTCTTTCTGCTGTAGCAGGTGAGAGGAGACTTTCATCATGGACAACATGCACAAAGAGGACAGGAACTGTCCTTCCTTCTTAAGTCCAGCTGGTAGACTAAGTAGCAAGAAATGATGACAGCCAAAATCTGGCTACGCTTACTTTAATGGAACTCTCTATCCTGGCAATGTAGTCAGTGTTGACTGCTGAAAACAGTTTGCTTACCCTCGGGGGGAAATAAATCTTTATCTCTTTATTTTGGAAATATTGTGCAAAAAATCCATTGTTGGTAGGAGTCTATCTAATAATTTCAACAATTTTCAAATAGATAAGTCTATACTGATTAAGTTTATACAGGAATCTTTCCCCTAGAGTTAAAAAATAATCCAGATTTGAAATGGTTTGGAAACAATAATTTAGAGCTAGAACTCTGTAACAGCCCCCAGACCCCTAGTTCTTCCCAGTAATCAGGCTCTTGTGTCTGCAAGATGGAGTCATCTCCCTTGGTTACTTAGCGTCTTGCTTCCCGCCATGCCCAATGAAGAGCTTAGGAGGTTCCCAGGAGCAGATCTTTTAACTCTCAAAACAGATATTCCCTCGATTTATTTTCAGCTGGGATTAACATACCTTGCTCAAACAAGGGCAAGGAATATCAAGGGCACCTAAAAAGAATTTCAGTGTAGATGAGAAGTTTCCTGTATTTTGTCGAACAGGCTAAGCAAAAAGTACCCATCAAAAGCACTGCCCAACTGATAAATTATTCAAAGTTGCAGAAACAAATGCGATATTGTGTTTTAGCCCTTCGAGGTGAAACATACCCAAGCCCATGACAGATTTATGCCCTGGAAAGAAACCTGATGTCTCTTCCCTACTTCAGAAAAAGCCAACAGATTTAGGTGGACTTAAGACTTCTTTAAGTCCATTATATCTGGGTGTTCCATGAACATACATTGTAAGATGTGGTAGCTTTTTCAAGCCATACCTTTTTTTTTTTTTTTTTTCCTCCATAGATGTAATGATTACTTCTTCTAGGATAGTTTCCAAACTTTTTACGAGACTTTTCCTCCTTTTAATGCACAAGTGGACTCTCTGGAAGTCAGCACTGGAAATTGACTTTGGGTCTGAACTGCACTGGGAATTGACTTTGTCTACCTAGAGCAACTTTCCAGGTTTCATTTGTGTGCCACCGAACTACAATGCTGACACAAAGTGTAGTCTTGAAGAGGGAATAATCTTTGTCCAATCCTTGACTAACGGAACTGGGATTTAGAACACGACCCTCTGCAGTGGTGCTTTACCGTGAAATTTATGACTGTTCTCCCAGGCTTTGGATTGAAATTGAAAACACTTTTAAACTACAAACGTTACTTTGTTTCTGTGTAATTTGAATATGATTCTGGTTTTTCTCAATTGAATACGAGTTACTGATGTCCTGGTATGGACTTGAAATTGAGTCGAAGGCTTTCTGCTTTCCTGTCACTGGTATCTCCTTAAGCTATTTCAATGTATCACAATGGCTATAGTTTTACCTTGTGTTTCATTTGAAGAAGGCCTATCTTAATACTCCACGTGCTATGTTATTTAATATTAGTAAAGGAAACAATACATCTGAAAAGATCAAACTCGGTGTTAGCCTTGCAGTTATTTAATACACGTGAAGATTTGCAGCAATCCGTACTCGAGAGGTGCAGTTACCTTGAACTTTGGTGAGTCGTTCTCCTGCTGATGTACGGGTTTAGGAAGGAGAGGAGGGGAGGGGGAAGCAGTAGACGGGGATGTTGTAGGAACAGAGTGAGAAGTTGGTGCCGCGGCAGAGTGAAATGGAAGATTAGAAGAAAGGCGGAAAGGAGGATCAGAGTCTCCTGATGTTCCCACAGAAAGTAGAGCTGGCTTAAGTGTTTAAGAAAAATGAGAAGTCATTGTGCTGTAAAACCAGCTGTAAAGGATATAAAATGCTCAATAAGTAGTCACGTAACTAACCTGTATGGTTAGAAATGTGATGCTAATTTTATTATTAGTCAGTTTACTTTTCTGGAAGAAAATTCTTCCCTCAGAATTCAAAACAAGTCGCCATTTGTGGCTGTGGATTTCACCTCTATTCTTACGGTTTTCTCCTGTGTTTTTCAGGTCAATTAATGGTAGAGGCAGCCTGCAAAATCTTTCTAATCAACTAGTTTTACATTTGGCCTAAAACATATTGTCCTAAGTATCTGATTTACATGTTTGCATATGCCAGCCAAAGCCAACTGCCCAAACAGGCTGTTGAAATAAGTGCTGGACAGAAAGAATCTGTTCGAAAACTTTGCCTAGAAACCACCCAAACGGTGTAGCGATATTGTGGCATTTAATGGCTAGCAGACATTTGGGAGAGTCCAGTGTTGTAACGTCCCAGAGAGGAACTGGGGAGGGCTTTAGGGGGAAGCATTTGTTTAACTGCCAGACATAATCCGATCTGTTATTATGAGTCACATTCTCGTAACAGAGTCTGCTATAAATACATCTGCCGGTGAAGTGACACGTGTGAATTGCAAACCGCTGAGTCTCTGCAGGAGGCACGTCCCTCCCTCTGAGGGCTGCCCACAGCATTTGCTCCTGGGGGCCTCTGGCCCAAAAAACCTAACGGGCCAGGGAAGAAAATGGTTCACTGGTTTGTCGCACCAGAAGCTCGACGGCAGCTAACACGGACAGAAGGGAAAGGACCAGTAGAGTTGCTACTCCATAGAACTTAGAGTGGTGTACACGGCTGCTTCTGAGAAGGGACTGTCCCCTGACACTGACAATTTTTATCCAATGTAATAGTATACAGCTGTGCCTGTGCACAACACAAACATGTAAATACATGAAAAGGCAGAGAATAATTATACTGAGTAAGCTACCTGAACAGAAGCCAGTTTTTTTCAGAAATTAAAATACCTTATCGATATTCGGTGAAGTGTATCCTTCAAAACATACCATGGAGTCTCCTCCACTTCCTATTGGCAATTCTAAATTGTCATGTTCCTCATCCTCCTCTATATAGAGTCTCGTCAGTTCTTCTGTTGTGCCTTGGGCTCCTCTGTAGAAATCTGATTCTGGAGGCTTCGATTGATCCCCTGTATTAACTGACAGATCTGCAGTACAGATTTCCTCTTCGTTTTCAGCAGTTGCAGCTAGCACACTGGAGATGGAGCCATCTTCATGTGGCGAAGGGATGTTACTGATAGCGCCAACATGCTCACTTTCTCCTGTAGTATCTGACAAGTCTCTAGGTACTTCGATAACCGAAGAGTCAAGTATACCTCTCAAGTCCTTATCTTTTCCTGGTTTGGTATTGTTACTGGTATGCTTATATACTATGTCATGAGATGAGCTGGCTGAAGGTGAGACAGAGGTAGATACAAGAAAGGACAGAGGAAGAGCTGTAGAAGAGCTGAGAGAGACCTCTGTATTTGGAATAAAGGGATCATCATCCTTAACTCGGTGAATGCTGTTACCTGGGGAGATTGCTACAGATTGAGATGTTGTTAGTGCCAAAGAATTGAGTTCTTCTAAGTCACAAAGAAAACTGTCTGGAAATGGTGGAGGAGGCAACATGCATGCACTCGAAGGTGAAAAACCAACAGTCCTTGAAAAACAGTCACTAGTGGCAGCCTGGAGACTCTTTTGATCGATGTGAGACCAAGAGGAGGAAAGGTGTCTGGGAAGTGGGGACAGTGCTTGGGAAGGCAACTTCAAAAATAAGAAAAACATGGGAATTTAAATAAATAAATGAGCATGACAGAGAACTAGGATATGAGCAGACTGGAAAAGAAAAACGTCTGTGCCGTCATCTGGCTTACAGGGTGTCATTTCAGTGAGCACGGGTGTCTGAAATCATTACTACGTGAATCAGAACAGCAGGAAAGACATTTGAAAAATGG
Organism: Burhinus oedicnemus; assembly: GCA_008921705.1. Taxonomy (NCBI): domain Eukaryota; kingdom Metazoa; phylum Chordata; class Aves; order Charadriiformes; family Burhinidae; genus Burhinus; species Burhinus oedicnemus. The sequence continues at coordinate 611,555 of VFFE01008299.1, forward strand.
AACTGTATCAGGTTCTGGCTTGGGGCTTAAATGTCAGACATTAAGACAGGTCTGAATCATTACATCCATGAGGGCGACCTGCATTTGATCTGCAAAAGTTATGTTACTTATGGCGCTCTGTTAGTGAGCCTGTCACAGGTTATTAAATCATACAATTAATATTAATGTAATTTTCCTGGAACCATTACTGTTATTTTGAGAATAACATTTTCAGAAGTACACTTCAGGTGTCATGAAGTATTTCTTTTAAACTATAACAACTGAGGTAATTTCTAATTATCATAATGTTAATACTTCTACTTTTTCTTAGTACTTCTGAGTAAAAGTTTAAGAAACATCTTTAATACATCACATACTTTTATTAAGGCGTGAGCAGCTACAGAATGCATTTTTCTTCAAAAGTAACCCTATTAGTTCAAAATGACATCAACATTTGTGAAAGGCAGGCAGTCAACAATGCTTTTAAAATAGTGACAGCACAGTACACAGCAGTGTATTTTGAGTACCGTTACACAATATTGATTGAAGTATCCTTCTGGTAAAAGAAACGTCCTTTTGTAAGAACGAGAGACTGGTGAGTCATACGTACACAGCATCAGTAGATATCCATTGCTTCAGTAAATACTGAAAATGTATTTTTGTTACTATAAATCCTCAAAATTAAAACTGAATGAAAAATATTTTGATCTCATTGCTAGAATTATCCAGAATAATTAGATGTACATCTCTTTAAGTTATCTGGACTACTTTAGACTTTAAATACTACTCCAGAATAGGAAAATAATTTCAAAAGGCTAAATTGATGTCACAGAATAGGAAGGTTCATTTACTTACCTTCTGCTTGAGTTTTCTTGAGGCAAATAGCTGTATTTTATAGTTAGACAAACCTTTGTTACAGAGTCTTCTGTACCAAAGTAAACAGTATAGACTGATACAATGCAGTCCGTGAAAACAGAGCTAGGCTGTTACAAGCAATACTCAATCTCTTTTCCTCATCTTTCCTCTTGAACAAGGGCTTATAACCTGTGGTTTTAATGTTAATAATACTGCAGAGGAGGTATTGCCATTTTTAGTTTCCGGTGGCTACAGGCTGCACTAGAGCTAAAGATATAGATGGGCTAGGCCAAGTTAAGGGGAGTAAAGCTTGCTCCTGACTTGTATTGCTTATTTATTTTTATTGTCATTAGGCCAGAGAAGTTTAGCGCAATTGCTCTAGCAACGGGGAGTGATACGTGCTAAAAAACTCCAAGGGAATAGGAAAAGCGGTATCGGCAATCGTGGTAAACTCCAGAACACCTTCACGACTGCTAAAGGCCTTCTAGGTAGTCAGGAACAAGATGTCTTCTTACAGGGTATTGCCATTTCTGAATGCAGTTGAATTCAAAACCAAGATGTCTGTTTAAGAGTGTCAGTAGAGGCTTCTTCCACTTCCCTCCCCTACAGAACTAATTTAATAGCAACTAACTTAATAGTAGTGGCAGGACAGTTTTGTAATCTGAATGTCAATGCCCTGAAGCATCACCTATGCCCAGCAAGGGTTACAGGGGTAACCCAAACACCAGCTTCAGCTGCAGGATGCCTTAGATACAAGCCTGCTCCACAGAAAATGGGGAGAGAGGCATCTCCAAACACAGAGAGGCAGCTCTGTCTGGAGCATGTAAGCTGCCTCGTACTCTTGACTTGCCTTCAGGAACCTCTGGATTCCTGTAATGATAAGGGGTCCTATCTTATGAATACCTCAGTCTGCAGCTACAGAATTGGATGCTACTTCAACTCAACAGTTTTGTCGGAATGGAAGAGAGAGGAGCGAGTTCTCCGTTGTGACACCTTCTGGAAAACCAGACAAGACCTGTTCTAGCAGCTCTCCAAAACCAGCTAATAGTGTTTAGTCGTAAGCAGTATTTTCAGAGGCCACTGTTGTCTATAAATGACATCTTTTGGTAGCTGTCCGCTAAGATGCAAATAACTGTGGAACTTATCTCAAAGCTGAAGCATCTAAATAAGCACGAGTATGCAAGTGTATGAAAGTAGAAAAGGGGGCAAACCCAACAGAAACAAATAGAGATTAACAGCAGGATAAGAAGTTTAAAATTACACACAAACCCCACTGCCCGTGCTGAGGAGATAAACAACAAAGGTAGAGAGGAAGATTCAGAAAAGTTTCCGTTTTGAGCGTTCAAAATCATTGATAATACATTAATGCTAATTACAGTTTGCATGCAGAAACTTTCTTAGTTTCTATCACTGCCAAAGGGGTTATGTTCCCCGCACAGGTCACTGTGAAATCTCATGAGTGAATGATAAACCGGAATACACGAATCTCTTTGCAATATCGTGTAACCACCATTTGTGCTGGCTATATAGACTAGGAAGGAAAAGAATTCGGAACCTACGACAGACAATTGTTGTGAAAAATTACAACTATAAAGGTTCAGATCCAAGCTTGTTGACAATGTGATGTCATTTGCCTCACTACAATGAACCAATATTGTCACTGTTGTCATACCCCTCCAAAGAACCTCCGTCGTACCAAAAGCCTCCTTCTAGCATGTGAATGGCAAAAAGAGGGAGGTTATAGTCCGGAATCATTCCTTAGCTGCTCTGCTTTACTTTGACAGGCACAGAACTGGTCTCGGCAAGCTGTGTCCCCGCACAAACTGCGCTCTCTTGCCCTTTGCGTGCTTATGGGACTGCAGGCTTTTAGGACAGCTGTGTTATGGGAATGTCTTCACACGGCACTATGAAAAGTCTGCTAGACATATCCTTAACGCTCAAATTTTGTCTAAGATTCTGAAATCAATTTTGTTCTGTCAGCTTGATTTTTCTGCCCAAATTTTGCCCAGCCCTGCTCTCAATAATGTAATAGTTGATGAAGAAAAGAGCAAAAATCCTGGCAGAATGTAGGACACACACTCGGCTATTAAAATACTTTAAAAACAAGTTAGTAATGCAATTCTACCTATGCAGGAAAGAAAATGTAGCGTACTGAATGCATAACTTATGTATTATCTTACGTTAACAAAAAAATTACAAGTCCTAAACCCACCCTAGGGGTGATAGCAAAGAAAAAAAATCCTTACCTTAGTTGAACCTAAATGGTGTATTCTGTCACTAGAATAGCTTTGGGGTATCGGAGGATCAGGGTAGTCATCAACACTTTTTGATGCATTCTTTTTGATGACTTCTACATAGGAAACAGGGAAGATGCCTTGTCTGTTGGTTCCTGGTATTTTACCTTCATACCAGTTTTGATCAACTTGCTTAAGAAGAATTACTCTGTCTCCCTGAAATGCATTATGAAAAAGAGTTATCAGCAGATACATTGCAAGTAAATTTTTATAATAGCAGATATTATTTTAACACATAGTATTATCTTCCCTGCAGTGCTGTTTCCCATCAGTCTTGAGAATCGTCTCCATTTTGACATTTCTCCTCCCATTTACAATAACCGTGTATACAACCACCATTCCAGCAAAATGGGGGGCTAGTCATGAACTGCAAATGCTAATCTTTTATCAGAGGGGAATCTCACGTAGTCTCCTACTCTTGTTTGAGGGACTAACATTTAAACTTTTCTTGGAACATAACCTGTTTTAATTGTTGGCCAAAGTACTAGCTAACTGTGACGGTGTGCTTCCCCCCTCTCCAGGCACCAACCTGATCTTTATTGCCCGTAACCCTGCCCAAGCAATAACCACCTGTGGTGGTCATAATGGGTGCGTGTAGTCGTGATGGCGGCATCCGGGGCTCAACGTGGTTTCGGGGAGACAGAAAACAACACAACAGCCAAGGGCTAACTTGAGCAATGCTGGTTCTGTGGTCAATATGCAAATCTGGATGTAGGTCAATCATCTCACCCCCATAAACAGTGAACAGCCCAAGAGCCCTTTGAGCTCTCCTGCACGGCAGTGGGCTGCACGCCAGGATCTCCCCTTGAGTAGGGACGCCCTCAAGGTTACTACTCCTCGAGGCTGAGAGATTCCTTGCCGCAGCAGATCCTCGGTAAGCGACTAATAGCATGCTAAACTTTGAAATCTTAGCTAAGTGATAGAAAGGATTGATTGTGCATATATAATCCTTTAGACATAAACCGTTGACCAAGTTTGAGACTAGGATTGGGTCCAGCTGCACCCAGACTCCTCTCTGAGAAGGGGTTTAGAAAGCAAGGGGGTCCTTTCTGAACCTCATGACTCAACGGGAGGGTCTCCCTGACAGCTCTGTCTGACCCTGTCCTCTATGCGGTAAATAACCAAGTGTGCCTTGCCACCTTGAATCTTGTTAAACTGTCACATCTACTATCAACTGTATTAAATCATTGTTTTATGTCAATAAACATATTGCTGCTTCTCTTACGAGTGAAGTGCATCGCTCCATCTGTGACACTAACACCCTAACTGTAATATGCAATAGTGACTGCTATGCCCATTTTTCCTTAAAAGTGATAAAAGTTAAACAATGAAATCCATGCAACTGCTTTGTTGTCAGTAAAATTGGAATAAATGGAGGTAGAAAGTACAAAAAAATGAATTCATGGGAAAGATAAGAGAAAGAAGTGTTTTCCTGTGTAAAAAAGATGGGCAGTGGCTCTCTTACTGTTTTTAGAGAGCTTAGCACCTGAAACTGAAAATATCAACTTTCTATTCAAACTCTTCTCTGTAGTGAACCTTCATGAGCTACCCCCTCCCTTGTTTTACATGATGTGCTTTTTACCACGTGTCTTTTTGTAACAAATCCTTCCCAATTAGTTTTGCATTCTCTTGGGTTTCTGTAATTTTGTTTCTGTAGTTGATTTTGGAGTACCCTAAAATTATCTTTAGTGGGATGGAACAAAAGAAAACCAGTGCAAGTTAACTTTTGAAAACAAACCAAAACTGGGCTGTTGAGATTATGACCACCACAATAAGCACAAAAGAGAGTTTTAAAAAGAAATAGATCATCAAACTACCCTCAACCCCTAGTTCTCCAAGTTCCTATTCCTGATTTTCTTTTAAACCTCTTTGATGTTTACCAATCTCAAATGAGTGGAAAAAGACCCATTATGCTCAGTGATACTAGATGAAGCTCTAGGTCAGCATCAAAAAACTGTAGCCTTACTCCTATTTCAAAAGAAAAACAAACCACTGAATAACTTCTATGAACTCTAATTCTTAAAAAAAAAAAGTAAGAGGCAGAAGTACTTTCCAGGGGATAAAAAAATATATACTACTTATAACTATGTAACACCTGCAATAATAATGTTTCTTTACAGCAGTAATATTCCAGTGTCTCACAAAACTCAGGAATTAAACATTTATTTTGCTCATGTGCAATAAAGTATAACCACCAGGATGCGCGTAGAAAAGATAAGAGAATATTATAAAAAGCGGATTGTTATTAAATGAAATATTTGCAAGAACTGGTACATTCACAAAAATATCTCTGAAGTTTTTTTTCTATATTTTCTGTTCCCTGTATTCTTCTATATTAAAGCCCTTACCATGATAATTGCGACATCAAGAAACAGTTACTTAAAAATGAACGGATAATTGAAGTGAAAACTAGAAATTTAGGTGGGCAGTTAGCTGTTGTTTGCATGTGCTAATCTACCACAATCCAGTTACATACACGACATATTTAAACCATCTGCAGGTAGCTGTGAAAGACTGCAAGCCAATTAGCCATTATTTTAGTAGTTTCCTACCATTACATTGCTTTGAGCATAGCAACTATTGAACGCAGCGTGCACCAAAGCCCAGTATTTACCTATATATTAATTCTGTGTAGCAGTAGACACCATAATGGTATTTTGATAAAGATGAACTGTACCTTTCTAAGCGACAACTCCACATTTGTGTCTGCACTGAAATTGTATTTGGCAATAGCTTCTCCGATTTCTCCAATCTGTGCAGGGGGGGGTGGCCTGGCAGGCTGTGCTTTTTCGGGGGGAGAAAGTTTCTAAGGAAAAAGAAGAAAAACCCTCAGATTTTCATCATTCCCATGCAGTGTGTTGACCTATTACCCAAACTAATTCAAGGAATTAAAACAGAGAACAAACCTCGACATAAGAAATTGGGAATATTCCCACTCTTCCATGGTGCTCACCCTCATACCAGTTTTGATCAATTTTCCTGAGGATATAGACAGTATCTCCTTTCTTAAAGGACAGCTCTCTGTAACAAAATTATTTAGATCAGATGTTTACAGCTTTATATTTAACTCTTCTGACTCCATAGTTTCTGAGATCTTTACAGTTTGGAACCAAAACAGAATGTAGCAACTAAACATTTGAAAGAGAAGTGTCACAGCTGTGGTACATTTACCAGTTGATTATACCATATAAAATGAAATGATTCACATTTATGAATCCCAGGTCCTCTCTGTAAGTTATATAGCCCCGTTTTACACCGTGATTCCAAGGAAGTATTGCTAGTTGTTACCAGAGCACTTAGTATAGGGTCTGCGTGCAAGTATGATGTCTTTTGGATCACCTGTTTAGATGATGCTTTTATGACAGGAATCTGAGGGGTATTTGGTGCTCTTTATGAAATCAGTAGGGAAAACTATAGAATATATCCCACTCCCATGACTCTATGGCCTATTGCTACCTTTTTGCAGCATGACAGCTTGGCGTGCTTCTGCTCTAAGCAATTTTATTTCAAGACAGCTGTTCAGATGCATGAAGAATACAGGATTATATTCTCACCATTTCTGATACTCGGGGCCCATGACACGCTTCATGTTGGATACCAAAAAAGGGAATCATCCAAATCATGGAATCACAGAATAGTTTGGGTTGGCAGGGACCTTTAAAGGCCATCTAGTCCAACCCCCCTGCCATGAGCAGGTACATGTTCAACTAGATCAGGTTGCTCAGAGCCCCGTCCAACCTGGCCTGGAATGTTTCCAGGGATGGGGCATCTACCACCTCTCTGGGGAACCTGGACCAGTGTTTCACCACCCTCAGCATAAAAAATTTCTTCCTCATATCTAGTCTAAATCTTCCCTCTTTTAGTTTAAAGCCATTACCCCTTGTCCTGTCACTACATGCCCTGCTAAAAAGTCCCTCCCCATCTTTCCTGTAGGCCCCCTTTAGGTACTGGAAGGGGCTCTAAGATCTCCCCGGAGCCTTCTCTTCTCCAGGCTGAACAACCACAACTCTCTCAGCCTGTCTTAATAGCAGAGGGGCTCCATCCCTCTGATCATCTTCGTGGGCTCCTCTGGACCTGCTCCAACAGGTCCATGTCCTTCTTAAGTTGGGGGCTCCAGAGCTGGAGGCAGCACTGCAGGTGGGGTCTCACCAGAGCGGAGCAGAGGGGCAGAATCCCCTCCCTCGCCCTGCTGGCCACGCTGCTGCTGATGCAGCCCAGGATGCGGTTGGCCTTCTGGGCTGCAAGCGCACATTGCCGGCTCATGTTGAGCTTCTCATCCACCAACACCCCCAAGTCCTTCTCGGCAGGGCTGCTCTCCATCCCTTCACCCCCCAGCCTGTATTGATACCGGGGGTTAACCCGACCCCAGGTGCAGGACCCTGCACTTGGCCTTGTTGAACCTCATGAGGTTCACACGGGCCCATTTCTCCAGCCTGTCCAGGTCCCTCTGGATGGCATCCCATCCCTCAGGCATGTCAAATCATTAAGAACATTTTCAAATCCTAGCCTGGGAGTTCTTTGCTGTATCATTCATTTGGTTTTTCAAGAACTGATCTGCTGTTCTGATAATTCAAGTTGTGAGTTTTCTACCAGATGCAGCTAACGTAATTCTAATGTCAATGTCTGGCCATATCTAAAGATCGTTTAAATGCCATGGATCATCAGAACAACAGCAGGAATGAAATACAGGCACTCTGACTCTCTCGTATGCTAAACCAATGTTTCCTGATTTTGTTTTTCTTATGGACCACTGTGGTTTTTCTTGATATGGGACATGTCACGTCCTGCAGAGAGCCTCTGTATGTTAAGGCGGGCAGGAAGATGCTGAAGCATTACACAGAATTTTGATGAGCACACGATCTATGACAGTATTTTAAGCACTGTACCTTGTGTAACTTAAATACAACTCACTACAAACGAAGAGCATTCAGCGGGTGACCCTCAGGACCTGTGCTCTAGAAGGCTGAAGATGCATAGCCATTCATGTGTTCAAACAAATGCAATGGACAATATAATAACTTAAGACATTTTTATTACAAAATAACTTCTCACACAGTTTGCTAATGCAGAGACTACTGTGACACCAAGCAGGGTCTTCTGCCTCCATGGCATTTGCTTTTGAAACTGGCTAGAACAGCAGTTAGCTGCCGCAAGTGCTAGAAAGAGTTTTCTTGAATTACGAATTCTTAAATGAACAAAAGTCTGGTACTTACTTAGAAGTCTGAGCTTTAAAGTCATATACAGCTCTAGCTGGCAGTTTCTGAAAAACAGGCAAAGTGATTAATACATTCAGGTAGTATTACTATACGGTAAACGTGTTTCAGCTTTTAAAAAGATGATCAGGATCCAAAAAGGAAAGGACACGTGCCTTACAGTGGTTCTTCTAGTAATAAGCAATTAAATATATGGCTTCCCTTTTTAAGGCAGTTAGGTGCTTGGGACTTACTGTTTTAAAAATAGAATTAGCAGCTAAATTTTAATACAGACTGCTTTGCAATTTTATGTTTAAGAGAACTACAAAAGTAAAAAAAAAGTCAACTAAATGCCAATTTGACTTGTAAGCAACTAGATCTCTAAGTACAATGGAAAATCGCATGCTTAATATTCTCTAATACTTTAGATGCCTCTGTTAAACTTGTAATTTTTAGGCTAATTTCAACTGCAAATACTGCATCACATTTTATGTATGTATATATAAAGGAAAAATTACTCTGAGAGCTGGAAAAGGTTGAGAATATTTTAAATTTCTATAATCACATTCATAGTTTTAAGAAAGTCCGAGAAACACAGGACTGGAAATGATCTCCCGAATCATCTGTGCAGCTTTCTTGCTATGACAGGCAGTCACATCATATGGAATCATAGAATGGTTTGGGTTGGAAGGGACCTTAAAGATCACCCAGTTCCAACCCCCCTGCCATGGGCAGGGACACCTCCCACTAGACCAGGTTGCTCAAAGCCCCATCCAACCTGGCCTTGAACACCTCCAGGGATGGGGCAGCCACAGCTTCTCTGGGCAACCTGGGCTAGGGTCTCACCACCCTCAGAGTGAAAAATTTCTTAATATCAAATCTAAATCTCCCCTCTTCCAGTTTAAAACTGTTACCCCTCATCCTATAATTTCTTCCATGTATTTATCAAGTTCTACCACCGAGTATCTGTAAGCTCAAGACTGTTTCAGAAATAAAACTGTAAACCACCCCTACCTCTCCTCACCTGTGTGGCTGACACCCCTACACTTTCACTGTTTTCAAAGCTGTGCTGAAAACACGAACCGTGATCTGACCTAAGAGCCTCACTCATCTAGCGTCTGCCTCGGAGAGACAACCAGCGCTTGGTACTTGAGAGGAAGGTGCAAGAAGTGATTAGCAGATCACATGAGGATATTTGCTAAAGCGATTTAGTCTTTCTTTGCAAGTACTTGCGCAGATGAAATTGCTACTATTTAAAAAATCTCCCTCTAGGATATACTGGTGATGAGAACGAGCTGATTACGCTATTTCTGAGAGATACTATTTGTGATGATGTAAGGGTGCACATCTTTTTATAAGCGGAATAAAAAGGGACATTTGTAACTTTTGCATTTTACCTTTCTTTCTTCCAGGCCAAATGTTCTCAACTGGGTTCTCTCCCTTCTTGTCGCCTACAGGCTAGCAAATTTAGCATACCTAGAGCACTGTCTTTGCTATAATAAAAATGTCCCCAAAGTTATTACAGGGATCCTGTCAACTTGCATTTTGCAATACTACCACAATTTTCCATTACAGGTCTTGAAATAAGATGGCCTAAATATAAAAGCATTATTCTGTTCTCTGCTGCGGTTAAAAAGAGTCTTTTAGACGGGAGGAGATATTCATATCATCAGCTGTAGCTACGACCTTTCCACTCTTTCCTGATTTTGGTACAGCTGGTGCCCTAACCACTGAAGCAAATAATGGAAGAAGGGGGATAATATTAAAAGACCAGTGGAGCTGATTAAATATAAAATACTTTGAAATACTGGAAATAGAGAAGCTTTTCTTCTTTCACCTTTTTTTAAATTACGGCACTCTTAAAAATGGCTTGCAGTGTATTTTACATATTTTCAAAATGAAAGATGACTTTCAACGTCACAAAATTCGTTAAAAGGAACACACAATATGGCTCCTGGAAGTTTTTTAACCTTTATTTTGTAATGAGCAGCCTTATTTCGAAATCAGACTCTTAATCAAATTGCGGCAATGGTTATACCAGTGGGGTGTAAGCGGATCTGAGTTCAGATCCTCTGACCAGACCTATTTAACAAGGCAGATGGCCCAGCACAAAAACTTAAATATTAGCAATTAAAATACGGTACTCTTTTATGCTGCCATTATTTTGTGCAATATTTCAATAAAAATTGATGGAAAATCTTAAGAATCTACGGTCTGTAGGTGTTGGTTAATATAAATGTACTTTAGGATTGAATAAAATCCCTGAAGCCTGTTTGGAGAGCATTTACAGTTCTGGATCTAGGAATATTCTTAAGATACTGAATGATATACTCCATTTTTTTGTGTATTCTTTTCAGTGATACCTTGTGTTACTTTAAAGGTTGTATGCCTGCTTCCATTTTCTCTTCCAAAGCATTAATATAAGCAATCAGCATACGCTTACAATCACCAACTGTTACAGAAATTAGAGATCACT
>VFFE01008299.1:623158-660856 GCA_008921705.1 Burhinus oedicnemus
GAATTCTGTATGAATTACGGAGATGTTACACTCTCCACAACCCCCCCGCCAAGTAACATAAGAAAACAAGCATTAATATTGATTTTGAAGCAGGTCAACAGACAATAAAAGCTGCAAAGAATTTAAAGATGAAGCCAAACAAGGAATCTAGACCTCAGTCAAATACTGACTTTTCCACCTGTGCATTCTGAAAGAAGCTGTTCAGAATTTTTAAGCTGAGTAATGCTCAGAGAGTTCACAGCAACTGCATATTCTAAGATAATTAAAGACAAATCTTTATATAAGATCAAATGGGAAATTTCTCCCAGTTGTTGACAGGTAGCATGGGTAGCCCGCTCCTTCCCTGTGTGATGGCACTGAAGGGAGTGGCGTTGTCTACAGCTTACGGAGGGCAGAACAAGGCGGCTGAGGAACGGCTACACGGGTGTAAAGGAAGATGCATCAGTTTACTGAGCCTAACCAGCAGGCAGAAGAAACATGCTGACTTCCACACCCTGACTTCCATAACAAAGCCTGAGTTTTCAAGCAAGTTTCAAGACACATTTTTATGCGCCTGCTAGATCTAGAAGTCACTATGAGACACATTTGGAACTGCGGTCTCTCATAGTTCCGCTGAACCTTAAAAAATGGTCTCAAGTGGCAACATTCAGTTCAGGGTACACGCTTCAAACAGCTCAATTTGTTCGCTAGAAGAACAACTTGAATCTGGATCAGAAACGGAAACACTTGAGTTCAAAACCCATGCTGCTTCTTTAACAAAATGGTTAATTCCAAGAAAAATTAATAGGTTTCATAATACTGGGAGAGAACAGAGTGACACAGCTAGGTCACCTTCCAAAACTTATTAATTAGCTGTGGTAGATGTTCTTAAGGGAAGGATTTTCAGACACAGGAAGTGTTTCAGTCAAAGTAAGTGCTCATTATCGGTGGTGTAGTCAAAGGTAAATGCAGGTAAATAGAATTTGCCAACTTTTCAGTGCCTGGCCTGGTATACCAAAGGAATAAGTTTACCCACTTTAAAAATTACCGCTATAATACTGCGCTTAACATACATTTGCTTTTCTGTCACTTCACTCTTAATATTCCTCACTGCTTTTCTTTGTATGACATGTTCTGTTGCAGCCTGGATATTATGTTCTTTTCAGGGGGGGACTGACTTTTACAAAGGTTTATACAGTCTCTAATAGAGCTATAGGCTGATTAGAAGCTGTAGCTACAAAATACAGCAATTAAATGAATAATAATAACTTAAACAGGAGACATACTGTATACGATATTACTCTGTATATTACTTCCATCACATGTTTTACTGGAAACCTTTTGTCTTGCCAAAAAAACCCACAGAAAACCCTAAACCCAAACCAACAACTGATTCAATTCTCTCTTTTCTGGAGACACATGGGGAACAGTAATGGAACAGCGAGTTACTTGGAAAAAGATGCCAATAAGATTGTATATCTTGTACTACATACGTCAAGGATTTACAAAATAAAAAATCAGACTATGGATCTTTGCTTGATTAAATTGGGTCCTGATAAGTGACAATGTCTAAGATGTCAGATATAGATTTCAAAGGTCCACTATTCTGGAAACACATCTTTGATCTGAAATGCTATTTGTCTCGATTTACTTTCTGTATACACTGTAAACAGTTTTAAAATCACAATAATCTAGTAAGAGAGTAGCGGAGTTAATAAAACTTCAGGGGTTTATATATTGTGGTACAAATCCTAGTCTTCATTTAGTCAATTTTGCGTTGTTAGAATAAGCAGTTGAAACTGGAAAATCCTTGTTACAATCCAGCTTTTCAGCTTAAAATTACACATGTAAGAATTACACATGTAAGAATAAAGAAGTTAGGTGTTCAACAACAAGCTGTTGCTTCGTATAGTAGATCTCCCAGTGAAGGGCACCGAGCGACAGCGGACAGTTGCGTTTACTACCAAGGTATCGTACAACGCACCACCAGCAGTTTTCTGCTAGCAAATATGCTCTCCTCTTACCTTTTCCTCTTGATGGAGAAGAAGGAGACGAGCTAGTTAAAGGCTTTCTAAGGGTGGAATATGGGCCTTGCATGTCTGTACGGCCCAGGGTAGGCCTGTTCGCGTTCTGGTCACTGTGCGCCCTCTGATGACTTACAGCAGGCTCCGACTTCCTTCTTTTTCGGTAGTCACTCGCCGTACTTGCAGAACTGCAGAAATAAGCAGTATTAGCAGCAGTCTCATTCTGAGATGAGAATTCAGGAATTTAAAAAGTAAGCTCATAATTGTGTTAGTTAGATAAAACAATGCCAGAACAAATACATCAAAAACACGTAAAGAGGAGAAGCACTGGTCTCACACATCTTACAGCATATTTCACAGAGAAAAGCTGAATTTCTTTTTCACACGATTGCTTTAAAGTTCTATACAAAACTGCTGTGTCATTTTCCCAATGCATTATTTGAAATAAATGCATCACGCTTTTTTTAGACTACTTTTTGGTACTAGAAGTTCAGCGCAAAGATAGGAAAAAGAGGAAGACTGAGAACAGATGAGGTAGCACGCTTAGGGAAACAGCACGGAAAGGGCCGCCCACAGTAAGGTTGAATGATAATATCGCTGCAGCTGAGGCAGCAGCTCAAGGATGTTAGTGGGAAGACCCACAATACAGCATTTTGAATGTAAACAGTAAGTCCTTGTCCTTACAAAAGTAAGGTTTACACTTTGGTATCAAAATACGAACACCCTCTCCACGCATCTCTCTATTTTCTCAGTAGCTCGCAAGGTGAATGTTAAAATCCGACTCTTCGCAGCATCTGCTGGCTTCAGGTCACAAAGAAAACCCTCAGGCTGTGTAATCTGCGTCTACTGAAATCATATATTGTATTTCTTACCTAGAGGGCCTGTCCAGGCCTTTGTCTGTTGAATAGTGATGATATAAGGAAGTCTGTAAAAACAAATATAAGAATCTGTCACATGTCTGTATTTGAAAAAGGGGCGACAATTTCTGCTTATCATGTTTGATTATGCTTTGTTACCCTGCGACAAATCCTATAAAAACAGACTATGATGATTAACATCCTGGGCACTCCAGCATAGACACTGCAATATTTCATGAGAATAGTTACGCAGTTTTTAAAAAGCATCACTAGCTTTCATTTCATATTCTACTTCAGTAATTTCTTTCCTTTTAAAGCACTACTAAATAATGATCCAAAGTCATGCTGCTCTATCCCCTTTTCAAAAATAGATACAGAACCGCTGAAAGGAACTTTTACTATAAAAACATAAAAATCTGAAAATAATTCCTTCATGCGCAAGTGAGGTCTGCAGAGCTTCTCCTCCCTCCCAGTTACTCACCAAAATCCCACAATCAATTATAGCCAGAAACTTTTGTAAATCCCACGTTTGTGGCCAGTTGTTGACCGCCTTATATTCCTAGTAAGAACAGTTCTTCTCACAGAACATTAGTCGTTGCTTATGGAGTTATGGAATTAGCTACTGCACGAACCCTGGAAGATGGAACAGAGTACTGCTCCATAATTTTATTATTAATACAAAGTCAACCTTGAATGACCGCTAATTATAAATCAATCATTTCATATATTTCAAGCCTCCAGTCAGAATTAGGTGATACAATCCTGGTAACTAGGTATGAATCTGGAACGAGGTGGATGGTCCCTGGGGTATTTCTTCATGGGTGCAAAGCAGCGTGGTTCAAAGGTTAAACTTGTTCGAAGTTCCTGGCACGTCACTTCAGAGCTAACCCGATGGACTGGAAATAGAACTGTCATATAGCTTCGTAAGCTGCAGGAACTATTTTTCTCGCTGTAGAAGCTTTCTAGGCTTTTTTTTCTGTACAGACTGTTCTCTGTACAGAAGGACTGCAGAAGTAATAGCACTCGTGGCCTGTGTAAGCGCTTTTTTGGTTAGGTATTCTTTTTTTCCCCGTGATTTGAATCGCAAGTTAATGAATAGGACTTCACCCAGATTTGTAAACTGACTCTTACGTATACTTCTAGAAGGCACCTATAGTCTAAGAATATTTGGGAACAGATTTCATGAGACTGGACGCTTTAAATGATGTTCTACAGTAACTGTTGAAACTACTTTTACAGGTGGGGCACTATAAAGACAACGCAATTGTTCAGTTAGAGCTCATTTGTCAGCAGGCTTCATTATTTAAGACCTGCATCGCATAGTAAGTGATCCCATCAGGACACTAACTGAAGTTTTGATTTCTAGATTATATTGAAATTTATTCTACTGGGAGGCGGAGATAACTACACAAACATGCTGCAATATGGATCAAATGTTATCTAAAACTTGAGCTAAGATTATTCTTATTTTCTCAGTAATTCTTAACTGTAGTTTAATTTAAATCATATTAAAAATCAGGTAAAAAAACTTTCAGGCTTTTGGTAAGAACAGCAGCTGAGATGTAAACAGTTAAAAGACGTTAATAATTCAAAGACTTTAATTTCCAGAGAAAATAAGTCCCCTAGAGCTTATTTAAGGTGATCTCTGCATAGGGTTTCAAAATGTTTATTTCTTTCTAAACAGAAATTTCTTTTCTTTGTGGACAAGAATTCAAGTATTTCTTCTGTGTTGCTACTTATTACTGCTATTATTCTCACCGTTAAATACTGTTATGTTCATAACCTCCAGTTTGGATCGGAATAACTTGCTGTATAAACACAAAGGTAGAATCCCTCCTCCAGGGAGATTACAAATCTGAGACAAGTGATCTACAAAGAATATGCTCATTGCAAAAACCAGTAACTTAAACCTGACCACTAGAAATGGCAGAACTAGGCTCCCGACACTTCTCTCAAGTCATACTTGGCTTAACTTGTAAAACACTGTGGCAGAACTAGCAGTAACATGGATTTCTATTAGACTAAGCATTATGAATATGAGCTGTACCCTGTGACTAGTGTTTGTGCACAGCTCGTGTTCCTCTTGATTTCAACAGACATCGTGAAGGCAACAAATTCTGAAAACAACATTGGGTTGTAACGCTGGCAAACCGGGTTATGGTAACTCTGATGTTTCACCAAGAGACAGCTTAGGAACTGGCCTGTAATTGAAGGAATTTAGTTCCTGGCCTATTTCAAGGCTTCCTGGTGATCTTGGACAGTTCAACACGGCATGTTTTCATCCCACAAACACTCACGTGCATTTCATTGTGGGGGAAATCTTAAAGTAAGCACAGGCCTAGGAAAAAAGGAAACCCAAGGTTTTGGTTATAATGACTTCTCTGTTTTCTTCCAATTTATTTTGAAATGAAATAGCCTACTGGATTAAATCATGGAATCACATAGACTGTACTACTTCATTGTTTTCGTAATTTGTGTACTTCAACTTGCTAGCCTTTGTACCTCTTCAGAATGGAAGCAATGCAAGACTCAGGTAATACCTCTAACTAAGAGTCATGTGCTCTACAACTGATACGTCTTTGCGAGATTTTAAAGTCTTTTTTTTAATATTCTGTCACCACATTAGTGGTGAAGCTGAGGCTATTTCTCTGCTGCTGCTGTTGCAATTCTTACCTGACAGATACTGTTAAATTGTTTATGTCAGAGCTGAATTAGCCCCAAACCTCTGAAATGTCTTCCAAAAACCAAATGTGATTCTACTGTAATGCGCTACATTGTTCTGTTTGACAAATATTTTGTTTTACAATAAAACGGGAAACCAAGGTGCATCATAGATTTTCAGGTTGTGGAAACTAACGCTCAAGTTCTGGTAACATACAACTCTGCTCCGGTGACTTATGCTATGGATGAAAAAGGAGAGCTAGAAATAAAAGCTCGAAAAATTACTTTAGTGCTATGCTAAAAAAAAAGGGCTACTTGTCATGCAGTCATTTTCCGCTCATCCAATACAACCTCCAGACACATCAGAGGAGACGTGATCTCCTCTGTTCATCTGCATCTCATTTACAGCAGCAAATGACACACATGCAACCCACAGCGCGTGCATGGCAGTAGGAAGGAGAAAGTGACATTAAAAAAACTACCACTGGCATTATGTCCATCTCTTAGGAATTACTATTGTGCTTATTCTTTCCAACTTAACATGTCTTCAAGCAACACTCAGCTACAATTTGCAGCCTGCGGATGAGAGACCTTCACACAATCTGGGAATTAAGCTGTTAGCAGGAGGAGCAAGGTGAGGCAGTGGGAGGTAGCCCACCTTCTCAAGGAGCAGGGAAGAGCGCATCAGTGATGTCAGGAGGATGGCGCTCTCGGTGGGGCAGGTCTGCTGTAGCACCGGCCTGTTGGAAGAAGACTACCAACGCTACTGATCACGTGCCCAGCTTCTCCCAGTGTTTCCATCAGTGAAGGTTTGCCTCACTCATACAATGATGCATCCCTCTCCCCGGTGGATTTCTGTGCAGTGGTGCTACACATATGCTTTTGTCCCGTGATGGGAGAGTACACAAGACTGTGGAATACAATCAAGTTTTATCACAGCATCTGATTTTTATTTGCTAAATTTGCTAACACGAACCTATTTTTCTGCAAATGAATGTGAAGTTATTTTTTAAAAGTTTCATTTGCCTAGCAAAATACAGATTTCAAGGTTTGGGTTTTTTTTAAAAATCATCTGTTGTTGCATTGTTCTTAGGTGATAAACAAACTATTTATGACATGTTAAAATAAAAAACTGATTTGTGGATTCAAATATGAAGAACAGAAACAGATAATTATTGACTGAAGTCTTTTAAGTACTGTAACCTAGCTCATAAAGTCAATGGAGGTAAATGTTAGAGAGAAGGGGTACTGTGAAACAAAACCATACCATCTGCTCTAGGAAAGGAGTAAAGAATCAAATCTCCTTTCCAAAGGCAGATTAAATAGAAGCCTGTGTTTTGGAGCCAGTTCTGTTATGGAGGCGTGCTGATGATCATCAGATATTCTCAGACAGACCATAAACCTGCTATTAGCATTTAAGATGTTATTCCTATTTTATTTCTCAGTATTTGGGATGTGTATAGGGCTCATGATGAGTGCCTTATCATTAACCTATTCTGTCTAAACAAAATATCGTGCTATTTGGTTTTTAGAATACATTCTGAAGAAAGTAGTTATTCCTGAGTCTTTACTTTCATACAGTTCATATTTTCAAGTTTTTCCTTTGTATATTCTGAAAGCTGCAAACTCCTTTATGGCAATTCTCCCATCACTATCCAACTTCAATGATTTTAACCTACGTATCTAATATTATGAGGTCTGTCTGCAATAAAACCATAGAAGCCAGCAGCAGAGCTGCTCCCACCAACAGCCAGTGTAACCACAGTTCTCCTTGCATTTCTGCACAACGGGAGGGAAGCAAAGGCCTCAGGTCTGTGCGCTTCCCTACACTACCCACAAAACACACATTGAGCCTGTCTGGAAAACGTCAGAGTCTTATTTCAAAACTGGCCAGAACTATTGACTTCATCTTTGTTGACCAGTCACCGCCATGGTCTGGTACCAGCAGAGGAAGGAAACACAGGTGACCTCTGTTAGAACTGTTGCATGAGGTGACACAAACATGGCAGATCAGTTGTCATTGCGGGTTTTTTTGGGCAGGTCCCAACCCTTCTGATTAGAGAGACCATCTGTCACATGACAGCCAAAGAGCCATGAGGCACTGATTACATTCCACCGCTTGTAATGGCTCCAGGGCTATACAGACCACCGTGTAAATCCCAAGGACGGTGTAGATTCCCATTGCTTCCTATGGAAGGGAATGGGTAAATCACACAACTGAAAGCAAACCACAGAGAACTTCTTTATCCACAGCATTCCCCAGGCCATAAACAGTGTGTTGGTGATCAACCTAAGATAGCAAGAAGCGTGTGTCACGCCAAAATTGGCTGCTGCTTTACTATATGGCTTTTGCTTTCCATCCTTTAAGACACTCGTATAATTTTGAATGTAACTTGCCTTTTTGCACTTCCTTTGATGCCTTCTTTGAAGTTTTTTCTATATGAAAGATGCTGTATGTTACACATTCTACAATACTAATTTTTACCATGGGCGTACGTTATTATATATAGGCCGTGTGGAAGTTATACCTTCTACCCACAGGTAGAGCCACACTGATATGGCATCTAGGGAAAGGTGAAAGCTAACAGTAGATATGGTTTTTTAATGCCAAGAGTGTTTGTAGCCGTCCTATCAGTTCTTGGGCATTTATTGACCCATGATCCCTCCAAGACACTTCCCGGTGGCCCAACAGAACACATCTCCCCCACTCCCCCATCTCCAAAGCTAATTAGGCAATTTCCAGAATATTCAACACTGCCCTATATGGATAAAGGCTGCCTGACAAAAATAATTAAATATTGGAGACAACCACCCCAAACTACCAAATACAGACTTTGTTGAATACTTTGATTCGGGTCTACTCAAAAAACCAGATATATATTTACAATTAAGCCAATGTTTTAGCTGTTTTCATGCATCGAGGCTTTAATGGTGACTGAAAATGAAGTTAGGAAAAGTAGGCAAAAGTTGTAAACAACAAACAGGCTTGTTTGCATGATGGTTTGAATACTTTAACAAGTTATTTTGAAATTTGCTGTAGTTTTTGAACACGATTGATCATATTCCAAGATTTTAAAAGTTTAAAAATAGAAGATAAATGTCTTTGTAAATTAAACAAAGAGAAAACCAGTCTTACTTAACAGTCGTTTTTACCCAGACCTACTGAACACCAAATAATCATATTAGGGCTTTTAAATTGTCTTCTCCAATATACAGAGTACTCTCAAGTATTAGTGAAGGCCTAGAAGCTTACTGTCTCAGAGAACTGGGCCCAAATTTCACAGTCATGAGGTTTGCCCAGATTTATAGAGCTTAAAACCAAACCAGAGTAACTCGCAAACAATTAACAATTTACGGCCACGATTTGTGTTTAATTTTTGGAGAGACTACGGAAGATGAGAGCGAATCACGAATATGAATGAAGTAAAGCCACCATATGAAGTAAAGTTGTCATTACAGGATTCACTGACTTTTGCCCTAACACTCTAAAAATGGGGAGGGAGGGGAGAAGGAATGAAAGCCTGAATCGCTCCCACTCAGAGCAGGGCAATAACAGCCCACTACCCGATCTTCATGCATTTTATTTGGAGTAATGACAGCGATCGTCAATCCTGCCGTTATAAATTTACAACAGGATTATTAATTGCTGTATTTCCTGATTAGCAACCTTAGTCATAAATACTTAATTGGAGAAACAATAGCTGAGCCACAAAGGCTTTCACTTGACATACAGAATTTGCAGTCAGGTATTTTAATTAAAAAATACTACTGTGTTGATGTATTCATTGTGCCTGAAAGCAATGCGCTTGCCCAACTCTGAAGAAGTGGGAATTTGTCAAAGAGTTAGAGACGTATGGGCTGTTGTGTCATTCTGAGTGTTAATCTCTGAGAAGTTTTGGGGATAAGGACTCACAGTTCCTAGGATAATAAGATCAACATCCAAATGCACTAGTGATCTGGAAAGATACGAAGACAAAGATACAATGATTGTGAATTAGAAACACCTCATAGCTATCAGAAGGAAACCACTAAATTTTAACAAACGTAAGACATAAATGGCAAGCACTCCAACCCTTCTTCCCATGAGAATCATCTGAACAAGAATCATTCATTTACCTCATTGGAAACACCAGAAGAACTGTCTTGAACATAGTCCAAAAGCTTTTTAGGTGGCTGCATCATAAAAGCAGAAGTGTAGAGATGAAATGGAGTAGAATCAATGGCAGCAAGGAATGAAACATGTGGAGAAGGTGACACAGTTAGAAACTAAGTGTTGACAACATCAGATACAAAGAGTGACACATATGGGTAGAATGGAAGGAAGAATGTGTTACAATATTTTTTAAATTATAAGCATCTTAATAAAATGTTAGTAACTGTAGATAGTAAAATTTGCAACTGAATGGTTGAATCAACACTAGCAGTTTCTAATACTGATGAGACAGAAGAGCATAAAGCATCACTTTAGTTACGTTCTGCTGGGGACATTTCAATATACTTTATCTTACAGGAGACACTATTCTCAGGTTATCATTATCAGTTAAATATTGTTGACGTATAATTTATAAGAAGAATGTATCTGGACTGTTTCTGCCCACCTAGAGGGAGGAATAACAATACAGCTTGAATGGCTAGAGAAAAGGAGATATAAGGCAATCAGTGCAAATGTGATACATTACAGAGTGCTGGACAACAAATTAAACCCAGATCTATTTAACTTTTTTTTTTTCCCCAGGTGGTATTCAATGGGTAATTTTTTTAAATGTTATGATTAAAAAATTAAAGTTTTAAAAGAATGTATGTGGTTTGCTTCCTCTTCCGCTCTCACTGAAGTAGCTGGGAGTTGTGATTTTGGCTTATGGCTAGCTACAAAAAGGGACTACGGTACCTGGTTCCCCGAGTGCCCCCCAGGGCCCTGTGGCAAGTGCTCAGGCTCCCCATGGAGCCCGGCACATCAGTAACTAGCACACGGAGGGGGGCTCCCCAGAATTGTTAGCTAACAGGGAAAGATAAGAATGGGAATGTTTTAAATCCTGATACTCTCAAGCTCAAACGCCATGTCCATTTGGGATTTCCCTCAAGCTGCCCAGGATCCTGGGGAGCTATGAGGATACTTAACCAGACTGGGGCAATGCTTGGATTATATATATATATAGAATATATATCTATATCTCTCTGTATACATCTATATAGTATGTATCTTCTGCTGAGGGGATTTGAACTCACATCTTCCACCTGTCTCGAAAGTACTCTAACCACCGTGCCAGACATTCTTCTGGGATGAAGACATTTATTATCCTTTCTCCTAAAGATGTTAGAGTGTGCGGGAAAGAATTTGAACTCCACGGAGCCAGAGAGGGGGTGTGCAAAAGCAAGAGCAGGTGCATCTCCAACCTAGTCGTTAAGGCAGGGAGGAAGTGAAACCAAGTTCTCAGTCTTGCTTTGAGGACAACGTTACTGTTTTATCCTTGTATAAAATACATCAACAGCCTTTGGTGCTTACATCCAATATAGCCTGTGGTATTTGCAGAAGAACTGCGAGCGCCTAGGCAACCACAGGTGAAAAACTGCGGTATCACTGACTTTTAGGTGTTTCAACCAAATGGAGCTTTTCAGTTTATAATTTTAAACGTAAACGCTTGCAGTAGGACTAAGGTAGCATCTGTTTGCCCGAGTCCTTTTTTTTGGATCTGGCTATTTGTGAAAATCGGAGCAGAACTGAAGTCTGTTTGCTCAAGCAGGCGTCCCGCCTGAAAATAGAGCAAACCTATATCTCTGCGTTCAGGTGCAAAATACGTATTCTGCATGCATATGAGAGAGGGGAAAAAAGGAAAAAAATCTCAGTATTTACCACCACAAGCAATTTGTATATGGCTGCGTGCGTTTAAATTTAGAGGCATTCCTTCAAGTAAAATACATGATTTGTAATTTAGCATCCCTAATGCAAACTGACATGTTTTTTTATTCTGAAAGATTGTTCAAAAATTACCCAGCCAAATGCAAAAGTTTTAGTTAGACTAGTAAACATCCCTGTTTAAGGTGCAATTTGTCTTGTTCCTAAATATTTACACACTACTATTTGACTAATATGTAGTCTGTATTAAAGCTATTAAAGCCAGTACTCTGGCAAGTATAAGGGTGCACTTGAAAAACAATGGTTATATGCATGAGACCTTTCTCAAAAAAAATCATATTAACTTTACTGGCATATATTTGCTGAATTTGGTAATTTGTAAATTCCTCATTATAAAAATATTTTTCCTAATGTTTAAATATTAATATTCTGTCCTCACTTACCGGACATCCAAACTCCAGTTCTGAAAAGAATTTATACCAGGGTTCGTTTTCTAAATCTATGTCATCTGGGTTTATGCGATCAGTCTGGAGCAGTTGTGAAGGAAAAGGGAAGGAAAAGGCACACACTGAGCAAGGTGCTAGAAATGCCATGTCACTTTATCAACACACACACACAAACACAAAACAAATACGGGGAAAGGAATGGAATAAAATCAAAGAATGAAGACGGTATTTAAGACAGAGAATACTCTTGTTCAAGAGCTGTCATTGACTGGTAGCTTTAATACTTTTCTTTTTGTTGCTATTCTTCCAATGACTGGAAGATGTTAAATATTTTAAAATTACTCTTTCAAAGCTAAGAAGGCTCTTTCACCACTTCTGTAAACATCGCTTCATTACTTAAGTACATTTAATGCTACTAAAGATTCCTTGTTAAGAAGACTGCCATCTTCAGCACAGGCAAGAAATTGCCCATCAGCAATAAAGACAGGATTTTACCAGTATTGCTTTTGGTCATTCCTTGTCTTCTCACAAAGCATGTTAGTTCTGGATATTGCTGTCTTGAAGCAAGCGCTGAGCAGATATAAAGAATATGCACCACGCAGGCTTGACTATATTAAAAAGCCACTTCAGCGTACGAAATGGAACTGGTGTATTTTAAGCCCTATGGTCAAAAACTAGGGAACAAAAAATTATGCATTCCATAATATCTGTTTTAGCAGTATTTTGTAATGTTTTATCTCCCACAGTCTTGTTGACATAATGAAGCATTTTTTTCCACAGTGAAATACATTGTTTTCATCTGAAAATTCTGACAGCAAAGGGATAAAGTAGCAATTGAAGATAGCATTAAGAAGATTTTTCAATGAACAGAAGAATAATTGGTAGATTTATTCAAGTAGCATGAAAACATGACAGTGCAAAACAGCAGAGCTCCCAATGGGATATCTAATCAACTGTAAACTTGGCTGCATTAATTATTTTCTAAATAGCTCCAGTTCCTTTGTAGGATCTGATGTAAGCTGTCACACAGCACAGAATTACAGTGAACTGTTGGCTTAAAGATCTCTGAAACAGAGAAAGCCTCTCGTTAAAGATATTTCTGAATTTAAAATTTGGTCCTCCGCAACTGTAATTACCAGAACTCAGACACTAATTATGGTGTGACCTAGAAAGCAATCCTCAAAGAAGAAGACAGGGTCCTGCATAAAGAATGATACCGGTGATTAAGTACATAACGCTTTTTCCTCCTGAGTCAAGCTGTCACCAATACACCAGAGCAATCACATACAGCTATTTCTGTTTTCTGCAAGAGATAACACCCTACTCTTGACCATTTCAGGTAATTAAACATCTTACAGCGCTTTTCTTGCTGCCTTTGATGTTACCGAAACAGACTGCCAACTTTGCTCTATTGAAAGGTCAACAAGCCTTTTGAACTACCTTGGTCCTCACATATCTATGAGCTGTTCGTGCAATATCTAGACACCAACTGTTGTTTTATAGATTTATCTTCACAACGTCCCTTTCAAGTAAGGGAAGCATTATTCCTGTGAACAGAGTGGGAAGTGAATGCCAGTGATGAACAACTTGCTCACACTCCATAGCAGGGTTAGGAGTGAAGCTGCTCTGGAGTTTTGCCCTTACATTTCCACCATCCACAGATATAATTCAGCACTACTAATGACAGCTGGTTCAACTCAACTGTACATACCCAAGTCTTTAGTAGAAAACCACCACTGAAATGAGTTTCATGAACTTACCGGTAAAGATTTGTGACCTTAATAGGGACTATAATTGATTTAAGAAAAAACAGGATTCTCTTCTACAGAGAGATGAAGGCATGAGGGCAAAAATCAACAGATTCATAATGCAGAAAATAATTTCATTATATATCAACTTGATTCCCATTACAGAGAATGCTTGGTGTATTCAGTTTTTTGCTTACCTTAAAAAAAACAATCCACAATTTAGATCTGGATAATCTGAGAAGGCAGTACTAAACAATTGCTTTTCCATTATTTTTCCAAACTAAGTTACAGTATGTTGAAATATTTATAGCATGTTTTCATCTTTATATTAAACCAATGAATTAATTTTCACAGACAGAAATGATAATATCAACAATTGGGTGCATCTACATAAAATAAATAAATCAATCAATCCCTTGAAATGCACATGGGGTGGAAACTGTGGAGCTGTCAGCATTATGAAGCCACCGAGGGACCGGTGTCCCTTCTTGCAGGGAGCCAGAACACACCATCAGACCAGCTGGGCTTCCACCCAGCTAGCCAAGGGGAACAATGAGAATGGGAGCTGGCTCCTCTTTTGTCTTCAAATACTGTTGACATTAGTTGAAAGCTTAAAACCCCCTGCATTTCTGCTTGTAAAAAAAATAATGCTAGAAATAACGTATTTTATGTAGTTTCTAAGTTCTCATCGTGTAGTAGTGTGCAAATAAAATGAGAGCATAAGGAAGGATGTAAACTCTACGCGTCCAAGTCCCACTTTTATGTACAGCTTGAACCGCAGAGGGCAGCAAACAAAAAGAAACCGGGCACTGAGGTTTGCAAATTGGCTGTCCAGGGAGGACTGCATTCCCTCTGCTCCCGAGATCAATACACAGGCAATTGATTTCGCTTGGCTTTCAGATTTAATTTTGCTGATGGGCCTTTTTCTATTATCTTCCCTTCTAAGAGACTTCAAATGAACAAATCATTTTGACTTAAAAACCTGATCTTGGCTTGGTCTCACAAAGTATCCCCCAAACTGCTTGAACAGAGAATAAATGCAGTAAGAAGGTAAATTACCTTTTTATGACCTGTCAGTCAAATCAAGCCACGTTCCTGTACTCTTATCCTTAATCTAGTCACTTAGCAACATTTTTATTACTTGTTGAAAATACACTACCAAAGACCAGTAAGTATCTTCACTTTTTTTGCCATTTGCATCAGATGGTCAACACAGCACTGCATCGACATACACAAGTATAAAAGAATACCAATGTCATTTTAAAAAAATACATCCATAGTGTTGCATGCAGCGTTGCCTGTGCTTGATTGGATATACACAGGTAGACATTCACAGGTAATAATCAAAAGCGTGCCTTTAAACCAGTGGGTTAAATGGTTCTTACATGATCTGCATGGCCAAATAAATATTTTGCATTTGCAAGTTCGGACACCAGACTGAAGCCTCTTTGGCACAACGGACTGAGATGTTTGTCATCTGCTTGGCTTTGGCATTTTATCAGCTCTAAAGAAGTTTGGTTTTTCTTTTTCTTTTTTTTTCCTTTTTTTCCCCCTACATTTAAATAGCTGTTGTAGCTCCAAGTCCACTAGCAGATTGACTTCGCCTCTCCGTATCTTTATGACAAGGCATATTTTTTAATGTCATATCAAAACTTACATATATGTGGAATTCCTGATTTCATTTTAGAACACGCTGAGAATTTTTCTTCAGATGACAAAGCGTTCCTCAAGTAACTCAACTAACACCAAACAGAATATTCTGATAACCAGCTTGAGATGTCAAAGGTGATCAAACTTGCATATTATAAAGAAAACTTCAGATTTTCCACTACAGTCAAAAAAACCAAAACACCAACAAAGAACGGATATACATCATGGTGCAAGCCCAGTCTATTTCTGCTATTTGACAAAACAGTAATGTTTTTTAACATATTCTGATCATGAAATCCTCTGGCATATAAACTCTGTAGAAAACTTGTTTACAGAACATATATAAAAAAATCTAGAACTAGAATTTAACCTGACAATTTTATCTGACTAGCATACGTGTACTTTCATGTTTAGACTAAAATACCTAATAAAAATAAAAGCATTTACTGCCTGTCCCAATTTTTCAAAGTCCTTACAGTAACACCAAGCTTTTTCCTTACTTGCTTTACTGCAGAAATAGAGAAACGTACATGTATTAAAGAAGTACTTCACACATACAAAGTTGAAACTAATAAAGAATAAAAAATTAACTTCATATTCATATGAGTGAGATTAAATTATTCCACTTCAATTTACTTATTTACTGGTAGTGAACACCCATTTTAGGAAACAAATCCATGGTTCAGATGATACTAGAGAAAAAGAAGAGCGTTTTATTGAATTGCAGATATTGAAGATAGAAACATTCCTCAGAAAAACTTATGTAGCGCCTTACAAAATGGGAACATTTTATGGGGTTATTGAAATGGGAAAAAAGCAGCTGCCACATCATTGCTTGGAAGACTATTCAACAGCTTAATGTCACTTACTTAGTTGTAATCTCAAAGCAGCAACCCCAAGCACCCCCTTTTTGTTGATGTTTTAAACCCTTACAAGTCCAAATTACAGAACAAAAAACATTAATTTCCTGTTTCATGACAGAAGGCTGCTACATGATACTGCAGCTGGAAATTACACTCATTTTTTTATATCCATAACAAAGATAATAATCTATCTCTAGCCAATCTATCCATGTAACATTTATTACTAGGTCATTTTTTTAGGTTTATTATTTCTTACATTCTTTTGATGTGCTGAATGAGGATCTGCTGAATAACATTTCCCACTAAATGTTAGTTTTACATTGAATCTCATTTTATTATGCTCTTCCCATGTTTCTAATTTCCACACTAATCACAACTGATTCCCAGGTAGCATCTGCGTCAATAATGGGAACGTTGACCTTTCAAACCTCATCTGTCCTGTTTAGTATCACACAAGGTAGTTGTAAATATTTTTATCTTTTTTCTTCAGATCATTTTGTCATCAAACCTGCAATCCTGTAGACATGAAAATGATTTAATTTCCCCAAAATTTTTAAGACTTGGAGTGCTGGGGAACGCCCTTTGACTCTTTCGGTTTTAGCGTAACTGAGAAAGTAAGAATTTCTAGTTCAGATGTTATAAATGACCATCTTTTACACTAGAAATAAACTATTTTTATATTCCATATTTTGTTTAATATTTTCTTTCAGTATCATCAGAACAAATTTTTAGACATTAAAAATCAAATCTGTTGAGATCATCAAGATGAAAGACTTAACTCATGCAATCCTGACACGATCGAGAATTTGGAGTTTTCATCTGACTTTGGAACTAATACACTGTTTTCAGATTTCAGCTTTTACTAGACACACAGAAAAATCTTTTAACCTACTCTGTTGACCATCATTTAGCAAGTCGTGAGTTTTACTTCCCATATCCCATTCAATGAACACAAGGATAGCAAATGCTTTAGTGAAACCAAGTCTTTTTCTTTTTGTAACACGGTCCAAATAAAGCTAAACATCATCTTTATCAACAGCAGAAAATCCATGCTGATAAAACTGTGATAGCTCACTCCAACTATTTTAATATCCATTAATAACATTACACTAGTGCCAGCACAACTTTCATCTCTTGTATTCTACATTAATTCCTGTTATCCAATCTTTTACAGCTCTGAATTATAAATAAACAAAAAATCTCTCCATGCTGTCCATGAATATTATTTCCTCAGCTTTTTAAACGTGTTCTACAATGAGATGTTTCCTTGTATTTACATCAGCTAAATCTAAACTTCTAGTCTATGCTTTAGATGATAAAAGCGGGACCTTGCCCTTGACTGATGCTGCTCAGTAAGTACAATGTGACTAAGGCTTTTCTGCATGAAAATACTTTAAGGACCAAACAAAGCTCCAAATCCAGCCTCTTGACTGAGAGCAACAAAAATAAAATGCATGAGCAAGTTAAAAAAAAGGTTCAGGAACAGTCAGCAAAGTGTACTTTTTTGTTATTTCGTTAGCTTGCTAAAATTGAAAAATTGTATCTGTGATCATATACATCAGCACTGCAATGCCTATATGATTTTTTTTTCACATTATATTCGTAGAAAATGTAATTTATTAGAAAAGTGAGTCCATTCTTGAAACATCGCTGTAATTTTATTATATTTAACTTGAATCTGCTGTTATTCTTTGCATTGGGAAGGCTGGTAAATGACCTCAGTGTGTATAAAGCAGCCATGGCAATCAAAAAAGTGCTCAGAACAAATGCCATCATCTTTTAAATAAAATTATTTGTTAAGTTCAGCTTCACAATAAATACTAAATCCCATTTAATTATATTGATTTATTAGCAGTTCATCTAGAAATGCCAATTTCCTCTTTGAAAAATGCATCAGTTCTGCAAGAACTTAATTTCACAGAAACACAGCTTAGTATTTTCTAGCTAAAAAACATTATATTCCTGCAAAGACCACTAAAACACAAGGGAAAGGTGCTTAGCACAGGTGTTTCACACTGTTGACAAACTACATATTCTGGAATTCAATTATTTCCTTAATTTATTTTAAATTAGTAAAATAAATCACGTGAACAAGCATGTAATACAGTAATACAGAAGCAAATAATAATCCAGTATTGATTACATAAACCCCTTCTTTAAAACTGGATTCCCTCAATCATTTCAGCCTCAAAGTAAAAGCCCAAGAAAAGAAAATATTGCCATTGATACATAACGGTTTTCCTAAGACAAGAAAGTATTGAGATAGCACAAAGGTAAATTAGAAAGGCTGGGTAAATGTGTCTTTCAGCAAATGAAAACTTCTGTTAATGGTCATTTTGCATGCGTTAAGGGCAGCTTTATCAGACGTGCTTTTGAAAAAAATCCACAATTGCAATCATTATTCAGAAAGCGGGAATAAAGAATTCTAATTACACGTTAATGTACACTCAGTAATCACAGAGTAATTGAGGCTGGAAAGGACCTCCAGAGGTCGCCCAGTCCAACCTCCTGCTAAAAGCAGGTCTAATCAGATCAGGCTGCTCAGGGCTGTGTCCAAACGAGTCTTCAACACCTCCAGAAATGGAGATTCCACAGCCTCTCTGGGCAACCTGGACCGGTATTTGACAAAATCTCCCTTAAGTGTACAATCAATCACATCCTGAAAATGCAAATAGTTTATTTTTATGCAATAATTAATCAGATATTATATGTGCTGTTAATACTACTGAAAATGAGTGCTGGAGATGCATGCCAATTAGAAAAAGTAGTTTCCATTAATTCACAGTTCTGCTCATCATCCATCAGGTTTGCAGAGTGGTGGCTTGTTTTCTTGGAAATACCAGAAAATCCAAGTTTAGCAAGAAAGCCAAACTCACATTTTCAACACAACCATCAGAAAAGAGCAAAGACAAATTGCTGCAAAATCCCATTTGAAAAAGGACCTTCAGTATTCATCTAAGCATCTATAATCAGTAGTAAATAATAAAAAGATGACCTCTCACCAAACCTCTTTACTGTATTACCCATGTCACTTATGTGTCTTACCGGTCTTTCATGTTCAAGGATTGACGACTTTCCCGGCTCATATTCAAAAATACTTCTTGGTTCAGAACGGAACTTGCGGGTATCTACCTTTCTGTCAGGGGGATCCCAGTCATTTCTAAATAACAAACATGAGCAACTGAGTTAATTTCCTGTCATTGTCATCTGCTTTACAGCTCCATGCAAGAGAAACATGCAAATACAAATGAATTTCAGCATGGCTTCTCTTTCCAGATTTCAGTTGTGAAATGTCCAGCCTAGTATACCAATGTTTTAACCACTGTATCATCTTAACCATCGAGTGCACCCTCAGCAAGTTTGTCAATGACACCAAGCTGAGCGGTGTAGTTGACATGCCTGAGGCACGGGATGGCATCCAGAGGGACCTGGACAGGCCGGAGAAGTGGGACCCCTGTGAACCTCATGAGGTTCAATAAGGCCAAGTGCAGGGTCCTGCACCTGGGGTCAGGTCAACCCCAGTATCAATACAGGCTGGGGGGTGAAGGGATGGAGAGCAGCCCTGCCGAGAAGGACTTGGGGGTGTTGGTGGATGAGAAGCTCAACACGAACCGGCAATGTGCACTTGCAGCCCAGAAAGCCAACGGCATCCTGGGCTGCATCAGCAGCAGCGTGGCCAGCAGGGCGAGGGAGGGGATTCTGCCCCTCTGCTCCGCTCTGGTGAGACCCCACCTGCAGTGCTGCCTCCAGCTCTGGAGCCCCCAACATAAGAAGAACATGGACCTGTTGGAGTGGGTCCAGAGGGGGCCATGAAGATGATGAGAGGGCTGGAGCACCTCTGCTGTGAGGACAGGCTGAAAGAGTTGGGGTTGTCCAGCCTGGAGAAGAGAAGGCTCCGGGGAGACCTTATAGCAGCCCTCCAGTACCTAAAGGGGGCTTATAAGAAAGATGAGGACAGACTTTTTAGCAGGGCCTGTTGCGATAGGACAAGGGGTAATGGCTTTAAACTAAGAGGGGGAAGATTTAGGCTGGATATGAGGAAGAAATTTTTTATGCTGAGGGTGGTGAAACACCGGCCCAGGTTGCCCAGGGAGGTGGTCAATGCTCCATCCCTGGAAACATTCCAGGTCAGGCTGGATGGGGCTCTGAGCAACCTGATCTAGTGGACATGTCCCTGCTCATGGCAGGGGGTTGGACTAGATGGCCTTTAAAGGTTCCTTCCAACCCAAACTATTCTGTGATTCTATGATTAACATAGTTACAGCAAGTATACTCAGTACAGCAAGAAAAATACTAGGGGTGTCCAGCCTGCGGGACTGCTCACACTTTGCTATAACTGGTAGACTTCCCTGAGATACTGTGGCAAAATACCATGACGTGCCTTCTCAAATTGCAGACTTCCTATACTTGTTTTATGCACTATACTAATGTAGGCAAGTGGTAGATAGTTTTGTCATCACACAATATGACAGTAACTCCATATTGAAAAAGTTACAGAATTTTCTGATATAAAAAATGAGGAATTTTTTAAAAGACAGTGTGAAAATCTAATGGATGCTCCTTATCCTGAAATGTAGTAGAACTGCTCCTGAATATCCTTGTAAGCAGTATTCTGCTTCCTTGGAAATTTGAATAGATAAACAATAACCAGAATTTGGCAGTTGACGTTGGGACAGAAATTTAGCCATTTTCTCTCTAATTATAAATTTGCTTTCAATTTAATAGTGCTATTCAAAGAATAAAAAGTAACCCCTGCTACTCTATTTTGTCAGTAATTTACCATGTTATATCAATAGCTTCCTACACAATTTTTGGGGGATAGTTAGCTAGTTACCATTACAGTGAGAGTTACCTTTTCATGGCAGTTTTTGTAGTCGCTACTCACATTGCACTTGGAAAACTGCAGCTCACACATCTTTTTATTTAGCTGTGTGCAAAATAACCCACTAGTAACAAAGAATGGGAGAAAGGAAAGGGGAAATCCTATCAGCTATTGTCTGTATTTACAATAAGAAAGAGCATACACGGATTAAATTCTATCAGTTCTTCTGATGTGACTTGGTTTGATGTGACCTGACATCATAGGGCTCATGTCACGTGCCTTAAAAAAAAACTATGGGTAGCTTTTGTTTACAGTATGTTTGTGAATGCAATTTCTGGCACACAGATACCTCTATTTATAAAATGCCCTACATTTCAAGGGAAGTAGTTCTATGTGGCCCTATTGTTTATTTTCACTGAGGAAGAAATTAGTTTCAGAGCAGAAAAGGTTGTGTTTTTTGAGAATGAACATGAAAATGGAACTGTTCTGACCAAGCTGCATTAATTCTGCAAGTCACTGAAGGATAAAAAGATGCTGCTGAAATTCTGATTCACGCTCAGTTCGTTTAATTTACAACGTTTAGCCTGTAATCCCTTACGGACTATGTTAATGCAAACCGTATCTTGCCTCCCAGCTATAAAACTGTGATACATGTGGACCTAAGCCTCTTATGTGAGATTTTAAATACTCAGGCTTTATAGGCAATTAAAAAAAAGAATCTCCCAATGGCAGGAAAAGATTGACAAGCTCTAGCTGTCAGCAGCAGGCAAAGCATAACTAACGTGTTTGGCATCCCCTGGCCTGGAGAACATAGATTTCCACTGCCTGTCTTATCACGCAGGAGATTAAAAGGAGAGGCTAAACATCCAAATTCAGTGCTGAAGCAGTTATTTTCAAGCTTAACAAAAGGAACAGTAACAGGCCTCAGTTTCTGTGACCAAGGCATTTGGTCGATGACTCACAGAACTTCAGAGATCAAAGCTAAGCAGACCCACGTTTTGGTGCCTTGCTAACAAAATCGACACTTTCATATGACTTGCTAACAAAATTCAAACCTTTGGGAAGTAGCCCAACTCTAACCCCTGGCACTTCCTCGTGACAGCCTGCCCTCAGCAACAGGAGCAGCCAAAATCAGTAACCATCGAGCAATTTCATTTTCCTCTGCAATATGTGTATCCGCTGGATTACCTTCTGGATTGCCACTAGCTACAAATTTTTCAAAAAGCCATAGTCGCGGTCTTAATTTTAAACACTTACTATGCTCTTTTCTCATAATATTTTATGCAAACTGCAAATTATTTGAAACTGCTTAATATAATTTAATTTCTACATATAAAAATGTTTACAATGTCCAAGCTGACAAAACAGACAAATTCTGTTTTGTTGCTTGAGTGTAACCAAGAGAGGTGGGCTTGTAGCCACAAGCGGAACAAAAAATTACCCTTTTCATGTACAAAATATATACATAGATACACATACAGATATAAATGTGTAATAACATAATATTATATTAACATGTAGCATTCATGAATGTAAACACTAAAGAAAAAGCTTTGTGCTTGAGCTAGTAGCTACAGATATGCTTGAAGAGTCTATAGAGTTTGTGCGCAGGACACTTCCCATGTTTTTATCAGAAAGATAAGCATTTCTTTCCTGAGTTATTAAGTATTAACATTTTCCAGACTGGACTCTAACCACTGGGACCTGGTTTTGTGCAGCATGTTTGAAGCTAGAAAACCATGAGCAAACCAAAATGCCCCTTTAATCTGTAAACACCTTGGTCTAGCAAAACGGAGATGGAGATTTAAAAAATGGGGATATAAAGCATTTCTGAGCTCTGGGGAAATGTGGGTTGACTGCTACACTCTTACCGTTTTGCTCTTCCTTGAATTTCAATTTACAACATCATTTAGATCATTTCTCTTTGCTACTGGCTCCCATAAATGGCCTTTCCTACTCAGAGACTAACTATTTAAGACAGCTGCTAGAGGACGGACTGTTCTGAAACACGACGAGCAGGACAATCCTGCTAATGAGAATGATATTCTTAAATGCTCACGGTGGTATCACTGGTAGGAATAAGCACCTCTTTAGCACCTTGAAGAAATGACAGGACGGCGCATGATGCCCACACTGCTGATGAAGATTACCCCTCATCACCTGACTGTCCCTTGAACAAAGCCCTTGAAGTCATATTATTCTATAGCTGCTATTTTATCCTTTGTGATGTCCTGTAACTGGATTACCGTACGTACCAAGAACACTTCTTGAAAATACACTAACTTACTTTTCTGGTGTAGACCTTTCCCTCAGACGATGTGGTGGGACTGGAGGTGGCACATGTGGAGGTGGTAAAGGGGATGAGACCTTAAAGGCATCGGAGCTACTGTCAGAAGCGCTTTTCGACAACGGTCTGTACGTCTGCGTCTTTGCAGCTGGGTGTGCCTGAGCAGAGAAGGAGGGACTGTAGCTACCTAACATAAAACAAAACCAGAAATAGGCACAGCATGAGAATGAGTTTTAATAAAACACAACACGGAATGCTACAAGAACCCACGGTTACTCAATAAAGCTGCAAGGTTACAAAAACGTGCAAATGCATTTTTAAATGTACATTGCTCTATACTATGCAGCTCATTAGAATACTTTTCATGTATTCCTATATAAAACTACAAACACACAGATAAAGTGCAGTATAGTTAAAATAAATTAACGATTAATTTGGGGGTGGGGAGAAGTTAATGGCTGTATGTATCCATCAGAGTTGTTAATGATAGCCTAGTATTAATCCCCAGCCTTGTCCTGCCTCTTGGTGGTTCTATGTTCACAAGGAAGAGAAGAGGTAGGAAATGCACATTTTTTTTCATTGATCTAATAATTACTGTTAGTCTAGGACAACTAGGCAATAGCATATCTTGAAGAGGATCACAAGAGTCCAAACAGGTCTCAAACAACTGACCTACAGCAAATGCTCTCAACAGCACACAAAAAAGCAGTATGAGAGCATGTCGAACACAACAAACACTGAAATGGAAGAATTCTGAATGGCATTTTTGCACAAGGCACTATGGGGGTTTTTTTTTGCCCATATAGTCTTTCACACCGTCACTTTTGTTCTTTTAAATAATTTTACCACATGGTATAATCTTCTGAAAGCCACAACAACTATATATCTATTAGATGAACATGTCTTTTTTTGCAGCTAAATAGCATCACCACCCGTGCCTACAGCAAAAATGAACGAGATCATAAAACAGAGTTATCTTTATCAGGCACTCTTACTGCGCATTTTTAAAAGGTGTTTTCAGTACAATCTTTTTGTCTTCCCACCTATGTAATTAGCATTTGTGCTTTCACACAGTAGTTCCCTTTTCATTTTGATAAGGAAAGGCTGCGTTACTCACAATCACTAGTGAAACTAAATGCAATATAATCAGAAACTACAGCACTACAACGTATCCCGTCTGCAGTAAGAGACCCACAGCTGCAATTCATTTCTGTGGCAAGAATGAAACCAAAATTAAACTTTGTTTCATTTGGGAAAAAAGGCATGAAAAAACACCAACTGAGATCAAACAAGACAATAAAAAGCGTTTATATAGGCATTACAAAGGCAAGCATGAATGGTTAACTACCCCTGTTACTTGCTGACATTAACAAAAGACTCATTTTGAAGTGAGGGAATAATTCCTACCAGTACCGTATGCATATGCAGTATTATACATGTCTGTGTCGTCATCTACAAAAAGAAATACGTATGTTACAGCAGTGCAAGGCGGGCCGGTTTATCACAGCAATGCAGCTTTGGTTTTGCAAATACAAAGAGAAGACTGGCAGGCAATCAAGCGCTGTATTTCTTTTCCTCATCTCACAGATGTTTTCTGAAGGCTCTCTTTTCCCATTATACTTACCGTAGGCTATTTTTTACCACCTTATTGGTAAAATGGTATCTTCTTGTCATGTCACCCATATTGTGTACTTGCTGGTTAGCACCAAATTGCAAATTATAGCTTTTTGTCTGCTCTTCTCCTTTCCCCAAGCTCAATTTCTTCCTTTTGTCAGCTCTCCACTACTGGAGACTATTAAGGTGTTGTTCCCATCACAAAAAGCAACCTCAAATATCTACTATGTGACTGGTGTTCAAAATAGATCTTGTGAGCCAAAATTTTCCCGCTGACATTTTTTATTCTCCCACTAATTCTGTATGACCGTACCGAACGCAAGCTCTACCTCAGGCAAATAAAGCCTCCTCCCTTCCGGAGGTGTAACGAACATAACTGCCGTTTATACAGTTTCTTGATTATCCTTGGTGACAATCGTGATAAAGGACGTTAACTCTAAAGCTAGTAATGTCACCAAAGCTCCATTTCAGCAAAACCAAATAAGACATTCTAAGAAAAAAAAAATGCAATTCAGACAGAAAACGTATCCTCAAAACAGCGCGGTAACAAGCCCAGGCTGTTCTACCACACGAGCTCTCCAGAAGAAAGCTGGTATGGTAGGAGATTTACAGGGACCAATTTCTCATCCCTCAAACCGGAGAGGAGGATCATTTCACTGAGCTCCCCAGTGACATGGAATCATCCTGGTTGCATACCTGTTCTCATCACTTTAATTTTTATTTGGTTTTAGTAATAAAATAAACCCAGTAGAAATGTTCAGCTTTTAGCAGAGGAAAATAGCTTTCTCTGCAGTAAGATCTATCATCCGATTTACCCATTTGATTTGATTCATTATCTGACACTTGGTGAACACGTGTGTTTTCACAGAGTAGACAATCAAAATGCAGAAAAGCGCATTTTTTAATACCACTGAGAACCACCCAGGCAAGGCAAAAGTATACTTACCAGGCTTATGAACCATATGGATTTGCTTGAACATTGTCTTGTACCAATCCTTCGGCCTGTCAACTGTCTAAATAAAATACAGTTTTTAAAGATTAACAACAAAATAAAAATATCTGTGTGTACAGATCTGATCAGACATTTAATGCTATTCTGGACACAAAGTCTATTATGTTTTGTGCCGTATTTAATACAACAATTTTCATAGCATCTATTTCAAATGGTGTATTTATGCTTTTCATCTAGGAATTCCTGTAACAAGTTCTGGAAGACACTGAAGACTGAGTCAGTTCTGGACTCTGATCTTGCAGGTTACAATGGTTAGGAAGAGAGGAATCAGTGCCAGATCAAGAGTTTATCTTCTTAGTCCCCTGTATTTGACAACGATGAACGCTAGATACTTTACAGGAAAATACAAACACCTCAGCAATTACAAGCCTGTAAGAAGAGCTTCTTTTGAACTCCCGGCAATTTCCAACTTAAAATGTAATTGTTAAATAATGCAGGAAAACTTTGGAAAAGAGATTCAAGAAAAGAGAAAAAGTAAGACAACACTATATTTAAGAGTTAATGTTTGGACTGAAAACAAACAACATATCTTTTTATCAGTTTTAAATTCCTTTTCCAGGCAACCGAATTTTAACTTATTTTTCTATTTTGAGAAAAGTGAATACAATATACCTTTCGATAACCACTTATTAAATTATACTTATCTTTACTTTTCTAAACTAAGTAATCTCAAAGTTCCCAGCCTCTCCTCATATCAACATTTGCTCGTGCTTCTAATTATTTTTATCTCTTACCCTTCTGCATTTTCTCTTTTGCTGCAATTTTCTTTGAGATATGATGATAATATTTCAGAAAAGGAGATAACACAAAGGCAAACGTGTTTTCAGTATTATTATACTTCTTAGGTCCTAAAGTTTTACTTGTTCCACAGGAGTCAGAAAACCAAAAGTTTTAATGCAGATGTACAAAATGATCTTCAAACCTCTCGGTGCACAGGGATAATTCGAAAGACCCCTCTTGATGCGCATTATCTTGCATTAGCTAATACTAAATCTGCAATCACTCTGCCCGCTCCTCTTTATGATGAAAAGTGACAATCCACAAGTTCTTCTCTACAAAATAACCGACAGATCTGAGCGTGCTCACCCAGCTCCATGCCGTCTTGAGCAAATCAC
Organism: Burhinus oedicnemus; assembly: GCA_008921705.1. NCBI lineage: Eukaryota > Metazoa > Chordata > Aves > Charadriiformes > Burhinidae > Burhinus > Burhinus oedicnemus. Next base: position 650,091 of record VFFE01008299.1, read on the forward strand.
ACTTTTGCCCTAAGTACTTGTTACAGTTACTGTACGTAATCAATCTGTTTTGCTAATGATGGTGAGCTCTTACTGTAAGGGACTAAGCAGAAAATGCTTCCATATTTTGAGGAATCAATATGACTTCTCATAAAATTGCTACCAAATGACATTTTTAAAAAAATGTTTAAAACGAGCTGGGAGTCAACAGAAGAATTCAGGGATCTGCTGGGGAAGAATGAAATTTAAGCGGCAGGTTATCCTTTTTACCCAGATCTGCTTGTAAGAGATGAAGGAGATACAGTTTTGTATCAAGATCAGGTCCCTTCCCCCACCTACCAACACTCCTGACTTCTGCCAAAGAGAAGATATTCAGAAGCAGATTTGGACCATTTTAATATTGTTTCCCTAAAGGTATTAAACATCTGTACCGTGGAACTCTGGTAAGAATAATTTAGCTGGATTTGAAACAAGTATGCTGTTTGGTGCTCCAAGATCATGTACGTTCAAAAGTTTACAAGGAAGCCCAGAAGGTCTGAAGGGATTCATGTTGATGGGCATAACCTCCACAGCTGCTCCTCATTTCTCACAGCACTACAAACCCACAATGGTCCCATGACATCGCAACTGCCCTTCTGGTTGTGTTGGGCCAAGAAGAGTCTTCCAATAGAGCTTGAATCAGTGATACGTGAATAGGTTACAAACAGTGCATAAATATTACTGCTATGGCCCTACTGTTTGTCAAGGGACAAGGGTGCACAGGTATCTCTTTGCTGGATCCTCCTTATCAGTCAGGTCCTCCACAAATCAACAGAAGGCTTCCACATAGAGATCAGGTGTGGAGAAGCTCCCACGCGACCAGAGAGGAAGGTCTCCCAACATCTTTCTGGACATTCGAATGTTTTTCTCTCATCATCACTCTCTCAACCCCCACCCTGGGGTTTAAAGCCTCAGCCAATAATTTGGCTTTACATTATAAGCCACATAGGATTAGTTAATGAATAGAATAAATTCATTTGAAAATACATTTTCTCAATTTATATTCACTAATCCCAGATACCAACATTTGTTTGAGGAATTAGCAGTATTGACAATGCACCAAGCCATTCAGATGCCATCCTGCTTTGCATACATTATAGTTTTTGCAATTAAATCTTGGAACATGGTATCATCATATGTGAATGAACAATCAGCCAAACAGCGTGAAGAGGACATAATAAGTATCTGCAGTTGGTACTCAGGAAAGTCCATAATCATTGCAGTATTCTAATAATCCATCAGAAAGTAGGCAATTAAAGGAGGCATTTATGACTTTCAGTGGACCTTCTGTGCTTTTTTTGTTCGAGCTGAAACACTGCACCACTAAGTATGGAAAAGAAATCCTTTGGGACTTTTTAAAAATTTTTTATTATTCTTAGTAAATAGAGGCCTTTTCAGTCTACAGATTCATTTTGCTAGTTAGAGATGAAGCAATCATTTTGGATACTCTAAAACAGTGCAGTCATACTGCTTTCCATGGATCTGTTTTTTCCTTTCCTAGGACCCTGTCGGTGGTAAACTCTGGTGGTGCCATTTGACTGAATGCTTTTCTGAGTGAACAGCATTTTACCCTCTCTTTTCCAAAGACTTTATTTTTAATGCCTTGGAATTTCACCATCTTTGGGGCTGGACTTGGCACGTTGGCAGAACTTAACAATGACCTGAATTTTCAGGCATCAGACTTGCACTTCCCGGCACTGGCAGGAGCTCAAGTGGTACGGAGGGAACACGCTAACATGGGATGGAGGTTCTGAGAGAAGGGAAAACTTTATAGGAATCCTTTCTCTCTCGGCAGCTTTGGACAGAGAGAGTTTGCTGGAATAGAAAGAGAACATCGCTCTGCTTTCCCTGCCTAAACTGCTGTCACAAACCATGTTCTGAGAGTAAAGGCAGGCTTGGAGGAGATAACCACAGCTTGAAAAATCCCTTTACTCCTGAAAAGCACTCCAAAACGGGAATACAGATCCTCCTAAGTTCTTATTCACAAGCTTATCTTTGAGTAGCACAGTGTTTCGGAACACAGTGTGTATGTTGCCTACCACCCGTGAATCTGCATTTACTGCTTTCTTGATAGACTGTTGCCATTTTCATAAGGATGGAAGAATAAAAAACTTTTAAACTTTGCATGCAACGATAAACTCAACTAATTTGAAAACTTCTTTCCCTCTCCAGATGGAGGGAGGGGGAACTTTCTGGGAGAAGGTGCCTATTCGGATTGCTCACTGACCTTGGAGAAAGAGCGAGTGATATATCCTACCTTCTACGGTTCACGGGAAATGCAGTTATAGCACTTTTGCCTGTTTCTGCACAGTACCGCACTTCTGAGAGGTGCCAAGGTGCAGCATATTTGAGTCTTTCGCTGACAACTGTTATCACCTTTGTTCTTACACGACTGGGGTACACAGGGCTCAAATATACTTGTGCACATTAAAAATGTAATCTCAGATCAGTATCTTGAAAACAATCTCACTTCCAGCTAAGTCCTAAGGAAGCAGAATAAGGACACAAAGTGGCGCACACCACACACACACACACACACACACGCATCATCTTTCAACTCATATCTCACTGTGAGAATCATTTCTATAATACTAAGTTTACAAGCCATAAGATATTTTGAAACTAAAACATAACAAAACCCAGAGTAAATCCAGCTGAAAATTGTCCTAATTCAAACTACATTATGTTTTTAGGTGAAAATCTGAAAGACTCAGACCACACGATCCGAAAGTTAAATACAGGTTGGCAGATTGCCGATTCTGTTAAGCACACTTGAGGGGGATTCCTGTTATAATTTTGTATAACTGATATGTACCCTATTAGATCAATCTACTATTAAAAAAAAAAAAAAGAACAAAAATAATTACTTTATCCTATATAAAGCATAGGGACATATTTACTTAAAGAGGGGGTAGGAAGCTAGAGCACTGTCGCATAGAAATTTCTTCATTTTTAAAAGATTCGTATTACATTTATGTCAAAAATAAAGCAAGAAATGTCAGAGTTTCCCCCCATTCTTACCAAAACTGTCCCCCATCTTACCACTTATTCTGCATTTTTCCTATTGCTTTTCTCCATCAATTCCTGATTTTCCCCCTAATTCTTTCAATCCATTGAAGCAGTTCTTGGCAATACAGCCCAGCCCCATACGTCAGGAGGGGCAGAGAGAGGATACATCCAACAGCCTCTACATCCTTGCACCTCACAAAAGACTTCACCTGCAAGGGCTCTGCCGCTTTCATCCTGGCTCCCACTCTTCTTACTCTTTCTCCGTCTAGCACAGCACTTCTTCTCCGGCTGGGAAGGGCAGTAAGAAATCCCTTTCCAGACCCAGCTGCCACTGTGCTCTCTGGAGCAGCCAGAAGAGGCTGCCCTGACAGCAGAGTGGAAAGAATGCTTCAGCATAGTGAAAACAAAACTCTTCAGTTCGACATCCTGGGACCACTCAAGCAGGGACTGGTGGCAGATGATCAAAACCGGGCTAGCCACAATGAAAGGGCTGCCACGCTGTTCGTTTGCACGTCACCCAAGGGCACAATGATTATATACTGCACTTCCACGAAAACGCTAGTCACTTACATTATTATCAGAACAAAACTATTCATTTCTGCACTACCCTGATGACAGGAGAAGCATTGCCCCCCAAAATGCAGAAGCATGAGGTTTTTTACATATGCACACACACATGTATATATGGGTACTTGTATGTACACATATATATAGTATGTATAAACTTTATTTTAGAAATAACAAAAGAAATGCAATTACTGCATATCTTCAAGAGGCAAGAACTACATGAGAAGCAAGAAAGAGACACAAAGTTTTGGCTACTTCTAATTAAAACTAGAAACATGAGGTTGCCCAATTATGCTCCCATCAGCATTCTCCTTTTCCGTCAACACACAATATCATATTCATGAGCTCGCTGATTACGCACACTGTATTCCGCATTATATAAGACCAGAAGAATGTGAAAAACTCATTACCAACAATCAGTTCATTGTATGAGTTCATACACAGATTCCCCAGAATTTCCTACCGTTCTAATTGCTGTAGGGATTCCAGATTCATCTACCGGGCCAATCCCTGCATAATGTGGAGCTTTAATGACTGTGATTTTTTTTTCTTCTTCTGAGGTTCTACAGATTGGTATTGTACTGGTGGTGGTGCTGCTGCCAACGGTCTGAACATGCTGTGAGTACGTCTCTGTGGACTCTGTAAAGATAACATGACAGAATATTGTATAAGGATACAATAATCATACTTGGTAGTTATAACACGCTTCCCCATTTCACTGTGCTGTACAAAGACTGACAACAATCTTAACCAAATACATATACAAAACTTAAAAAAAAAAAAAATTATCTTAGCTGGGGCTTTGCCCTACTTAGTGTTACATTAACAGAATTATAAACTTATTTAAGGACCAGACAGGCTATTCAACTCACATTAGAGGTACTTCTTCACAGCATCTTGCTTACAAAAAAAAGAAAAAAACCCACAAACCCAGCAAAATCTATTGAGAAATAGCGGCAGCAGCCTTTTTCCTATAAATCAAACTCTTGCACCTTTCCTATGCATTCCTTGAAACTAGTGATATAACTTCAAAACTTCTCCCTCCTCTCTACGTCTAGCAAACTATAGAAAATTGCTGTTCTGTAAGCACAGCAACAGATTCCAAACAGCCCTCCACAAAGACTTACATGAAATGTGTTTAGAAACATTAAGCTTTGATGCATAAGTATTTTTAAAAAACAATTCTGACATACAAGTTTCGTCCCTTAAAGCTATGTTGGTATGTTTAAGTGCCTCTACATATCATCCACAAAAATGGACCTCGGTAATTTGGCATCTGGTGAGCAATCTGATGATCCACCTACCATATTTAGGTGAACTGTGCAGGCTGCTACTGGTTTGTGGTGACCTGCAGTATTTCTACCCCTCTCCCCCAAATCTTCCTCTATAATTAATGAAATTAATACGGCACTATCACCATTTCCCTCTAAAATGCAGAGTCATTTATTTAACAAAAACCACCTCACTGCTGGGACGTGTCATGTGAAAAGTTGTACTGCTGTGGGTGATGTGCTTCTCTCCTGTAGGCAGGAAAAGGAGCCCTACTCCTTCAGGCAGCACGTTTCAGTAAGTTAGTGGGCTGCTACGTCAAAGCACCTTTTTTTGCAAGAGCAGGTACGGTGCTTGTGAGACATTTCCACCGCAGGATAAATGAGCGTAGGAAATAACAATAAATACTCTACAACTACCGGTGAAGATTACAATTGCCTTTCGTGTGACGTGAACATCCGTTGATTCTTCTGAAGCAAAATATTTGAATTGTAATACAAATCAGCAAAAGGAGCTCTGGCAACTGAAAGCTCCAGTTTTAATTTGAACATTTCTGCCCCCTCCTACTGCAAAGAGCTGGATTTGGCGTGGCTGTTTCAGCTGTTTACTCAAGTTTGAAAGCCTGTAAATAACCCAGCGCTACACATATATGGCGAGGGGCAACTCTGCATGGCAAATATCTGAATATTTGGGCCTTCTTCCCAAAATGCATGATGTTAAATTTAGAAAACATTTTGGATTTGCTCCTTCATTCTTCAGACTAAGGCCATCAGTGGGATTTTTATGTGAGCAAGGAGAATTAAATCAGGTTGTTATTGTGGACCACAGAGCTTCAGCGTCATACAAGAGTAAAAGTCATGGGAAAGCACTTCACTTACTTCAGGTATATCCAAACCAGAATAGATAGGCCTTTAGATCAGCAAATTGGAAGCAATCAAAGAATCTAGAATTCTGGGATGTGGAGAAACCCAAGTATATAGATCTTGTCCTTACCACTATGATAGGGATAGCAGCATTTGTCTGAGCCGTAAGTCTCAGAGCGAGAACTGTCACCTAATTTCCCCACGTGCACAACAAAAAAGTAAACTCCATGATCACATACAAATTATTTTGCGTGTATAGTCTTATCTGAACACACAAAACAGTGGTACAAAAAGCAGCAAGGAAATGATTCTTCTGGCAAAACTGTACTAACATTGGCAAAGTGCCTTTCTAATGCTGATCATGTTTGTTTGTTTTTTTTTAAAAAATTAACAATGCCCTACAAAAAAAATACATAAACAAATTATAGATTGACATGGTGTTAGGTGTTTAAAAGCCCAGAGCCCCTCCCTTTGTTGGCAGTATTTCTACTGAAGATTACGGAAGTTGTGGGGACAACCAATGTACAAAGTTGGCCCTTGGTTTCTTAAAGAAGGCAAAACCCCACAGGTTGAGCTGTTTTGATAGATGCTCTTTCCTTGGTAAAGCTAGCAGAAAGGTGGCAAGAGCTCACCCTCCCACGCATAAGTAATAAAACTTACTAGCAACTCCAGTTCAGGAACGCTACTGTAGCTAACAATAAATGCTTTTCTTTTTTTTTGCATTTACTTCCCAAGGTAGATGAATAGACAATACCTTCATTATGGATGTGAAGCACTCTGCAATTGTTTTGCCGTCTTTGCCACATGAGTTGGAATATGTTGCGTAATGTATAAAGCAAACATTCTGTGTGAGGCTTACCCGTCATCCTGCCATGCTGCATGATAACAATGTTGGAATTGAGCGAAGCTGGTGGAGGGTAAGCTGCAGAAGGGGAAAAAGGCCTTTGGAAGTGACTCACTGGGCTGGCAGCAGTGCCAGAGTTCCCATTCACTGTGATCTGAGCCTGAGAGAAACAAAACAATATCCCATTAAACTACACACAAAGCCCTCCGACTGCCATCTCAAACACAGTGATGCAAGACTGTCATCCACACAACAATGACCAGTTGTCAGGTACCCAGCCATAATGGCATCTGCGTTCACTGAAAGACAAAACCCATCACGAGGGGAGCGGAACGTGTTCCTTATATACCTTGTAACCCCCCGTTCCTTCTCTTCTACGTGCTGAAGTCATGGGAAGGGGACAGAAAGACCGCGGGCAAGGCAACGAAGATGGCACAAACATGGTCTGACAGCAATGTAAAATGAAGATGGCAGTAAAAGTTCCTCTGGTGTGACAAAGGCTGCCTGCCACAGATCACTCATTCCAAGGGACATATTCCCTTAACGTGCATGCTCAAGCCCTAGTGATATTAAAGGGAACTTCTGTGCAGATCGAAGGGAAAAGTGTCATTAAAAGTAGCTAAAGAGAGCGAGCCAAAGCTTCTTTAAAAAATGGAAGCCAGCTGGAGTGCCTATGGGATGCTGATATGTAATCTATCACCATAAAAATAAATAGCACCCATTAAAAAACCCCACAACCACAAAACTACAGAACAAAATCCAGTAAATAAAACGGGAAGTCTAAGTAAACTGGCCGCGTAGCAGCATCACGAGCCATTGAGGCTTCAGTCACAAGAGGTACTTCTGAACCAACGTGCTTTCCTGCCCCCAGGTTTGGAATCCCCACATCTGGGCTGCAGCACTTCTACGGGGAGTATTGCAAGGATCAAAACAGAGATATTGAGAAAGCACTGAATGAAACGAGAGGGTAGTGCATGTTTCAGCAGAAAAGGGAAGGAAGCTCTCTCTAACATTGCTTTTAATGCAGAACTCTTCTTTAAATCTGAATGAAATCAGAAGTGCTACAAACTTTGCTGAATTTTGTATAAGAGAAGAACCAAAACATGCTGTAAATGTAAAACATGAGACTATCTGAAGCAGCAAAACATAAGTAAAAAAACGTATTAAAAGGCATATTATTTTTACATTTAAAAATGAAATGGTTCGTGACCTCTTGTATACATTTGTATTGTGGAGAACACTGATTTGATTTGAAATTTTTAACATGCTCAGAGAGCAAACCAAATTCTGGCTCCTATGCAGACACCACGTGAACTCCTAGGTGCATTCAGGGGTTTCTCATTTTAAGGATGTCTGTTTTCAGAACTGAGCTGAAAAGTTTGTGTTGTGGTGATGCCTCCACAAAAACTTTTGTGTTTAGATGTTTCCTCTCTGAATAAAGTCAAGAACCAAAATGTAAACTAAGTTGGCCTCCAGAAGAACTTGGAGCTTTAAGAATACAAAAGCTACATGAGCTCAAGGACAGCAGTTTGAGAGGTATGAAGCCATGCTTTCAGATGAGGTTCCTACATGAGGCCAGCCAGCTCTACCCTACTTCAGGGGTTCACCCATTCTCTTTTCCTGCATATCGTCTTTTTGGGAAAGCTTATTTCTAGGGAAGGCAGGGTGCAACTATGTCCAGAACCTTACACCTTCTTATTCATTTCCTATGGCTTTCGTTTCTCTGAAGAGAGGAGCAGAACTAGTGTGAGTTCTTTGTAGGTACACAATATTATGAAAATGGGATCCACACAAGTAGCTGATGGACATCAGTCATAAATGTAGATGTGGCATGCCCATATACGACATTTCTGGGCTTGCTTCTAAAGGTTTTAGAGAGGATATCAGCTCAGCTATAATTTCTGAGTTCCTAATGACTTTCTCTTTGAGGAAAGTTGCCGTGAAGGTGGCTATTGCATTGGTTTATCTGATGCATCTTGCACTGGTGAGAGGGTTAGCTATAAAAGATAGTTTTGCGAAGTTTCAAGTTCCAAGGGCCTTTCCTGCCCTTGGAAACATTTGGGAGCTATTGACATTTCAATCTGACGATGTGATGCTTTAGTTCCAGGTGAGAGAGTTTGTTCCCAGATTTTACAAGGAAGTGAAATCTTTAAGATGCCTATTCATGAATCAGACCTTTTACTTTCCTAGGTAATCTCCTTTGTGGGAAAATAAGATGATACGGAAAATAACTATTTCACCAAATGCACCTATTTCCCAGCTAACTGGGAAGATAACCCTCATCTCTCTCATGCTGTTCATTTCCCTAGGCTCCTCCATTTATTTTTTTCTCCAATATCCTTCACCTGTGCTCCACTGCTAGCAGAGCCACCTACTTCTGCTGCTGGATAATCACACTCTTGTAAAGATTCCTCCTAGACAGTAGGTCTGAACTTCCTTTAATTTGCCTGAGCGTCAGAAAGAGCAGGACTTGTGAATCAGAGCAGAGCAAAGCATCTATTTGGGACTGGAGCTGCTTTCTAACTTTCTGCCAAGGCTGGCAGCAAAGGGAAAGAGGTCCCATCATGGATGTCTGAGCAGTTTTGTGCAACGACGCTGCCCAGCACACCCCTGGCCACAAGACACTGAATTAAGCTAAAATACTCTGGATCAAGTCTTGAAGCTCGAGACAGTTCCGAAACTTGGGAAAAGGCAAAAATCTAATGTGTACTTCCATTTCCAAGTTTCCATTAGATTCCACAATTTTAAACTACATAAACAAAAAGAACCCAGGAAAATTACTTTATAAGGGAAATGTTCATAATTGGAATAGAATCAGAAAAAAATAGTTTCCAAAACCAGCTGTTCTCTGATTTTAACTCCAATTCCATGCAGAAGCCCAAATAAGAATTACAATTCTCATACTTCAGGTTTTCAAAGAAGCTGTAATCTGCGACTAAAAGTACGGCCAATTAACCACAGTTTTATGTTTAGCTCTGCCTTTTGCCTGGAATATTTTACAGTTTTGTTGATTCAGCTCTTCCAGATGCTGTTTCTTCTTCTCCGAAGATCTGCTGTAAAACTTTTTTGCCTAAGCTCTCATTAAGGACCTCAAGAATAAACAAACATCCCCAATGTGGACATTAATGTCTCTGGAAGCGTGGCTCCGTCTTATGCGGGCACAGTGCTGGATGGCACAATCCTATACTATTTATTGGTCTCTCAGCATTTTTTATCTACAAAACCAAGAGGAGCCTCCTTTGAGAATGAAGATCATTACAGGAGTAGAGCCACTAGCAGCACATGTGTGTGCCACCAGATGGCCCATCATTTTCTCATGTCACGAACACATTGATAGTCATCTGGCCCTCCTCTACACAGGATGGGAGACGAAGACTTTTCTACACTGCAGAGGTGGGTCTTGCCAGCAGTTGAATTTCTGTGGGGCTCTTAGGACTGTTTGGGGATTTTTGTCCTGTGGTGGGAGACTCATCCTTTCTCTTTGCCCATCAATGCTGAACAACTGTTATGCTCATCCCTGCCATGTCGAAGAGAGAAAGCGGTGGTCAGACCTGACCATAACATATCCCTCTACCGGGAGACCACCCAAAAAAGGAAAGAAGGACTGCTCGCTTTAGCTTAAAAAAATGGTGCTCTAAGAAAAGAAATACAGTTAGCTGATTGTTTTAGAAGTAGGTTAGAAGAAAATATAAATGTTCCGTGCTTCCCATAGCTAGTAAATGGTCACGTAATGATTGTGCCTTATTTACACGTACCAGTCTACATTGATTATGGTATCTTTGGTTACCAGTACTGGGCTGTATGCAGATTCACAGTACTGACTCTTTTAAAAAAAAAAAAAAAAAAGGGTTTCAGAGCCGTGTTATGAGAGTTAGGAATGACAGCTTTTACATGCCTGTTATTAATGTTATCTTTTTTAACAGCATCCAGAGCACTGACAACAGATTGTTGACTTTCCAAGTGACTATGTGCAAGTTTGGGCTCAAAATACTTTTTATAAAATACACATGAAACTTTAAAAATATATACACTGTTCTTTTCAGACTTGAAAATGATAGCATGCTGAAGTATTTGTACAAAGTATGAACACTGTTGTGACCCAGTAAAACTTCGGTCTCAGAACATCTCTCTGTTTTGTAATTCAGCAACAAATTGCTCAATTTAAATGAAGGTTTTGTTCTGACTCATTTGAATCA